>JADLZN010009257.1:0-113700 GCA_018155175.1 Sinocyclocheilus anophthalmus | reverse complement strand
TGTTTTCTGAATTGTTATTTTGTTTTCTGAATTGTTGTTGTGTTTTCGGAATTGTTATTTTGTTTTTTAGACTTGCTTTTGCGTTTGTAATTTGTTATTTTGTTTCAGAATTGTGATTTGCTTTGCACCTCTCGGCCACCGTAAGTTCCACTGACCTCTCCTCTTGTGGCAAACATAGAATCATGATTTTAAACTGGTGGACCCGCCCCCCTTAAAAAAAGGTAGAGATGCATGTCAGGTTTTGTTTTATTATTGTTTACTGTTATTTTATGTACAACTATTAATTTCTTTTGATTCAAGGGCATTGTGAAAGACACATAGCACTATCAGGCGCAAGTGGGGCAGCTAGAAAAAGTTTTGGGGTCCTGAACATTCTGCGGTGAGCAAGAAAGAGAGATGTGCCATGTTTGCTCCGTTTTGTCTTCACTTGTTTTGTTTATTAAAGATGAACCTGATCTTCATTTCATTACGCTTGTCTATAGTCTCGTATTTCAAGTGTGCAACACTGCTCACATAATCCTGTTGGATGTTTATTTATTCATTTTAAAGTTTTATTCAACATGTGACCAACCCTTAAACTTGATACAATTTTGATATCATCACTACTCCTACTTCTCGCTGTATTTTATAAAGATGACATCCTGTGTTTCCCGTATCCCATTTTTGTTGCCACTCCTTAACGGTATATGCTTTAATTATTGCTTTTGCTTCAAATTTGATGTTCGATTTCTGAACAAATTGTTCTTTGAGCCTGTTCATAGGAAGTAACTGAACTGAATTGAACTTTAGTTCCAGGCTGATGACGCAAGACGCACAGCCAAAGTTTCTTGACCGTCGAAAGTGTTGAAAGTTTGCAGAGGATTACCGTTGAACTCATAAAGGAGTTGACGATACTTTGCAAGCCTGAGGCACATACTGGAAATATTCTTATTTAGCTTACTAATGTTATTAAATAACATTTTATTAAAACCTGCAAAATCCTTTCTGTAGAGATATCTAAATTAATACCATAGTTTATTGTATTTGCAGATTATATTTTAAGATGTTACACAAAATCAAGCAGTTTATAAGGTTTATCTCTCTATATACTTTAGACATGTAGAACATATCTGCATTTCTGCATCAATGGATGTAATGTGTGCTGTAGGTGTGAAACCTTTAGTAATATTAACCGAGGTAATGATCTTATATCCCCGGTGACAATATTTGATGCCTTCTCTCAACTTGCTCAAATGTTTGAACTCACAATGATTTCACCTATTACTCACACTGTGAGGATCAGAGTACGAGGATCATTTGAACTCACAATGATTTCATATACTACTATCACCGTGAGGATCACAGTATGAGGATAATTTGAACTCACAATGATTTCATATACTACTCACACCGTGAGGATCAGAGTACGAGGATCATTTGAGTTCATAATGAGCTCATATATTACTCACACCGTGAGGATCACAGTATGAGGATCGTGTGAATTCACAATGAGCTCACCTATTACTCACACTGTGAGAATCGCAGTGTGAGGATCGTTTGAGTTCATAATGAGCTCATGTATTACTCACACCGTGAGGATCAGAGTATGAGGATCGTGTGAACTCACAATAATTTCGTATACTACTCACACCGTGAGGATCACAGTATGAGGATCGTGTGAACTCACAATGATTTCACCTATTACTCACACCGTGAGGATCACAGTATGAGGATCGTGTGAACTCACAATGATTTCATATAGTACTCACACCGTGAGGATCACAGTATGAGGATCGTGTGAACTCACAATGATTTCACCTTTTACTCACACTGTGAGGATCACAGTATGAGGATCGTGTGAACTCACAATGATTTCACCTATTACTCACACCGTGAGGATCACAGTATGAGGATCGTGTGAACTCACAATGATTTCACCTATTACTCACACCGTGAGGGTCACAGTATGAGGATCGTGTGAACTCACAATGATTTCACCTATTACTCACACCGTGAGGATCACAGTATGAGGATCGTGTGAACTCACAATGATTCCACCTATTACTCACACCGTGAGGATCACAGTATGAGGCTCGTGTGAATTCACAATGATTTCACCTATTACTCACACTGTGAGGATCGCAGTATGAGGATCGTGTGATGTCACTTTGATCATCGCATGATCTCACGTGTTGACTGGGTTACTATTAAACTGTAAAGGGAATATTTAGATCAGGTGACGTCTGGTTATTTGTTAATCTAACCACTGTGCTAAATAAAAACCTTGGATTGTTTTGGTTATTTTCTATGATTTTGTGGATATGCTCGGCCCTGGCAGTTTTTAGAGCTTGTCTATAGCTGGACATACTGTATTTTTTTTTTTTTTTTTTTTTTCCCTTTTCACAGCAATTCACTAAAAACTTCCAAGTCAGTTTTTCTCCATTTCTGCCATTTTTTCTCAAGATTATGAGTTTCTTTCTTGAGAAAATGGGTATTACTGTTGTACCATAGCACAGCAAGTTTTTCTCTAACCTTTTTCAATTTGATGGGGGCAACATTGTACATTAAATCATAAGTATTTCGCTGATTAAACCTGTAATTCCGTTTTTGAGTAACATTGAATATAGAATATCACTATATATTGTTGCAAAATCGCCGCCACGACCAGTCTGATGGGCCTCATGCTTATAACAGTAGCTTGGTGGAGTAGACTCATTTAGACCAATATAATCATTTGGTTTGAGCCAGGTTTCAGTCAAGCAGAGTACATCAAAACTATTATCTGTGATCATTTCGTTTACAATAACTGCACTGAGTGCGAGTGATCTAATGTTTAGGAGCTCAAACTTTAAAAAAAGTTTTAGTTCATTTATTATACATTTTTCTGGTTTAATCACAATCAGATTTAAAATTTATATTTTGACCTCACTATTCGGGCAACAGACACAGTCTTTATAGATTGGACAGCACAAGTACTTCTATCATTTAAGTGGGTAGAACAAAAGACATCATAGCAGTTATTTGAGAATTGGCTTACTAGTCATATGGAGCGTAGCGTCCTGGAGATGTTATCCGACAGGAGTTCCACTCCGACTCTGCTGGGGTGCAGGCTATCAGCGCAAAAAAGCCTTGGTCTCTCCAAGAAAATATTCCAATTATTAACAAAGAGCAGTTTCTCTTCTTTACACCATGACAATAACCATTCGTTTAAAGCTAAATGTCTACTGAACCTTTCGTGTCCTTGTTGATATGTTGGAAGCAGTCCTGACACGATGATCGTCATCTAGAGACACAAGGTGACTGTTTTGAGTGATTTAATCTTACAAATGTTGATGTATTGCAGTTGCATTTTTGCATTTTAAGTGCTTTTAACTTGACAGGACACCTTTTTAAAAAGAAGAAAAGGGAAAACAAAACATGGCACTATAGTGTTAGATGAAGTGCAACGGTCAAAGACATCCATCATTCAAAAAGACACAACCATTTGCAAAATGGCACACTAAATAAATAAATAAACAAGCAATTACATATACATTCTTACACAGCTTTGCTTCTTAAGTAAGTAAATCTATATATTCTGGAAAACAGGAAAATACTGAAATACTGATTGTTTGCAGTGCACCTTCACTGATCTGTATTGGGTTGACATGCCGGCAGGCGCTCTAGCTGCACAGTAGTGGTGTACTGTAAGACCAGAAGAGAATAAATCAGAGAGAAAAGAAAGCTAACAACATGTTTTTCACAGAGTCCCACTGCTGTTACGTTCTGAGACGTGGAGCAGGTGCTGGGACTCGTTTGGTGACTAAGGCCCGCTGCTACAGGCTGCCATTACAGATGACACAGAGAATGCGGGATTCACACCAGCGACAGTGTATACAAACACTGACAGACTCCACACAGTTAAACTCCTTAATGAGGTTGCTGCCAAATAACCCCCCAGGACCCCAACTAATAAGACCAATCTTCTTCATGTGAATGCCTGCCTGTCTGCCTGCCTTTGACTTGTCCTTCTTCTCCTCCTGTTCCTAAATCAGATGTGCTGAATCACATTCAAAACACAACAGAAGCAAACAGACGTGTTTATACTTAACAGGGGGATCAACCTGCTAATGGTTTACTTTAATTATGCATATGAACACAAGGAAATATGCAAAGTATCACATAGGTCACTTTTACTTGAAATAAACTAATTGATGCATCACATAAGGGAAAAAAATAAAATAAAAAAAGCTTAAAAGTATCATCATTTAAGTCTGACCTAACCATTTATTTTCATTTTTAAATACAAAATTAAAACATGTCTTGAATGAATTAAAATACAAGTCTTAGTCAGTCAGTTAGTTAGGATGATTTGTTACAAGCAAAATTATAAATTTCTTGCACAATTTTTATGCAACTGCTGTGTGATTTATAGTAAGTACTCATTCATCAATAGATTGATGTGGCCATGGTCCTACATCTTATTACAATTTTTTTTCTTTGTTCTAATGGATGTTAAACAACAGATCAATACATTCGATCACTTGACCTATAGATTTGAGATCTGCAACATCCTAATGCAATTATTTTCCATTTTCTCAATACTTATAAAGAGAAAAGAGGACTACGCAATCAAACAAGTTTTCAGTGCAAACATCTCACATGAAAGCAAGAGGACGTTCATGGCCATTTCTGCTTACATCTTCTGTTGAAGGAGAAGTCTATAGATGCAAATATCCTCAACCACCTCAACAAAGAAGAAAACACATCCCTCTTAAGACAAATCATCAAAAACTGGTTTGTTTGTTTGTGTGTGTGTGTGTGTGTGTGTGTGTGTGTTTTGTATTACTCATGCTTTTGCATTGCGAGTTCATTCCCCTTCACTCTGTCTGTACTCATGCAGCAATAAAACTTAAAAATAAGGAATGCAGTTTTGATTTTATTTTGGATATTTTTCAGTGGTATACTAATATACTAATACACTTATACTTATTCTACCTTCATTCACACTTTTGTTAGGAACCTAATCAAACTGATTAGTAGTAGTAGTAGTAGTAGATTATAACGATCACGACCCCCAGACAGGACATTGACCCCCACCTTACAATGAGACAGAAATATACCAATATTTATTTCTTAAATCCTTCACATTCAAACCCCAATAACTCAGTTTTATGTTGGCCGAATATGGGGGAGTATGCGTAACTTTTGCCAAAAAAATGCCAGGCCACCTTTTAGTCATGCGAATGTGTAAATAAAATAAAACAAGGCCATGTTGCATTACCAAATGCAACTCACATCCTGCACAGAGATGGAGTTTACATCATTTACTATGAACTGAGCTGCTGTGAGAGGTTGAAAACACAGAATAATGAGCTGCTCCCGTGTAAATGAACACAGTGCCACGCAGATGCTTCACTCTGAAACACGCGGCGAATCAAACTAGGTATGCAATTAAGTCACAGCATTTGATTTGATAATCACACTAAGCTATACAGCGATTACCACACAGCTGCATTTATAAATTTAAGTTTGATTTTAATCAATTCCTGAACCCCAGTTTGAGAAACCCCGCTGTTGAGAAACCATGAGGATGGCGGCACAATATCAAAACTGACCGCCACAAATAGATTTTTCAAAAGGCTTTGACTTTGTTGAATAAACATGAGCACTGCACATGTCAAAGTCGAAACCCGGTGCGAGTGTTTTTATATCACTGTATTTCTGATGGAAACTAGTTTTCATTTTATTCATCTTGCCTGTAATGCTTGAGCAGCATTTGTGAGCGATAGAGCTTATGTGCCCCCTCATCTACAGCCGTTTACCTCGGGGAAAAACCTCTTATTCTCCACGAGTCTTTTGACCCACAAGCCGTCCATTGTTTGAGTCTGATGGATGTAGAACTAATTTGCATATATATGCCGCCCACACCCCCAATAGAGTGCATAGAAGAGAGGACGACACCAACGTGCTTCTGTTATGAATATTATTCAATATTTTAATTTGAATGTCGGATTGAAATGAACGCTGTTATTAGAGTAGTTAATCGTTAGCATAAGTGTAAATATAATGAGCATAATAATTACGTTTCTCTATTAACTATTTAGTGCTCCTATAACTTTTATTAGGGTAAAAAAAATCAGGAGGACATGATTATATTTACTATTTTTTACACACCATAGGCTTTTAAATTAATTGTGAATCTAAAATATGAGTGTTAGAGAATGTACAAATGGTTAACATTGACTGTGTCATATCAGTCATAAAAGCAGTTATGGGCTTTTTGTTTTTTAGTGTTATTCTGGCTGAAAACCTAGAAGGTTTTCAAAACTCATTTAAAAATTAACTAGGTACACCGGTGGATTAAATTAAGTATAGTCAGATTTTTTATTAGCATGTTTTTGTGGTTTGCTTGGTACGAAGATGTACGAGATCCGTGGATTTCACTGCGTATTGGTACCGATACGAAATGTTGCTACGTGACAACACTAGGTATTTTGTGTTATTTTTTATAACAACATGTTCGTAGCCAGTATATTAAATGCTTTACCTGTTTTGTTTGTTTTGTTGTTTTCTTCTGTCTCCCCCTCAGTTTTCTGCTCTTCTCTTTTGCGGTTTGGATTGTATGAATGCTTGACCAGTTCTTCACACAAATCCTCTATCAGCTACATCAGGAGAACGGTTCCTGTAAATCCCTTGCCCGTGTTTCTCATCTTGTACGCCACACCTATTACCACACTAAACTCACCCACAACCCCCCATCCACTGTTTTGCATATGCAAAAGCAGACAAAGGGCACAAAAAGGAAGCTTGTGACGAGACACCCTTATCTCTGGCAGTCTACTATTTCTCTTTTTTTTTAAAGAAGATTTCCAGCGCATTCTTCCCAACTTTCTTCTCCCCTTGCGCCCTTTAAAGTTCTGTGTTCGATCTCTCCCCAACTGTCATGCTTCTTTCTACCCTCGTAACCTCCTTATGGTTCAGTCACTTTATTTTCACCTTCCCTCCTGTCTCCTTGTCCTTCTGTGGGTTTGTGCACCGGCACCTTGCTCGTGTCCGGTGCCTTCACCGACCCCACAGACCCTCCAGCGCTTTTTACGCGAGTTGACGCCTCTCCAGCGTTATATGTGTGGTGGCTACTCAAAACCTGCACATTTCGGACTCTCTCATCCGCCTGCCACCACACCTCTCATTCTCGCATTCATGATGTAGCAAAGTTACTAGGTATCTACGTATCTAAAACGAGAGTACATCAGGAAAGCAACAATTAGGCCTTATGGATCCTTGTGGCCAATGATTAGTGAAGGAGTTCAGTGTCTATAGACTGCTGAGACGGCAGTTGGGGATCAATGAGTACAAGACTGAGCTGAGAAAGAGATATAGATGGTTGAATGAGACAGATATGGACAGGAAAGCAACAATAGATGTCTTGTGTAAATTGTGGGCTGGGTTATGCAAGGGTTGAGCACTGTTTGTGCGATGCCTCTTATATTTTGCTTCAATTTCTAAATGGGTGTCAAGGTGGCAAACTCATTGCAGATGTATACTTAGAATTTTAAATATAAGGAAGTGGAATTAAAAATGGGGGAATAATCAGTCATTTTGAAATACAACCTCCTCTCTTAATTTGCCCTGCAGAAAGAAGTTTATGTTTGTGAATGATTATGAGATAAAAATCGACAGGCTGAATCCATTCTGAAGCTGGGACCATTTAAACTGCTCTTCACCAATCAATTATACATGAACTCATTGTATTTAGGGACAAGCTATCCATTTGAGACATGACTGTAACTGCTTTTCTCTTCCTACACTAAGCGAAACAGACGATGGTTGCATGGGGACATCGGTGATGTACAATCTCAAGCCATCTGGAGGCAATAAACAAGAAGCATATGTCCAACAGTTTATATTCATATTGAAAATAACAGGTTGGGAAAATTCTCAGTGGTGTAGCCATTTAATCATAGCACAATGTGATCGAAATACATTCTGAAGAAGACTGATTAGATTAACGAAGACGGAGCATATGGACAGCTATTTAAAACAATGAAACTTTGGAGCATATATGAGCTTACTATGGAAAAACAGTATTTGTGCTTACTGTATGTAGTTGAAACATGACATCACTTATTTATTTGTTTATTTATTTATTTAGTAATCTTTTTTTCATCAAAACACGGTTGTAGGTAAAAATTACGTATTTGTACAATGAATGTGATTTTAATGTTTTTTAATTAGTTATCATTTCCAAATGCATTCATTGTAAACTGTCCTGTAGTGAGACAAATGGATGAGTATGTAAAAATATTATAAAAGACATAAAGATGTATGTCACACCACAGGACATCTTTTTGAAAGCATTTCATGACATCTATCCACATACTTATTCTATAATCTGTCCTGTATACAGAAATATACAGATATTTTATTTAGTCCTCAAGGCTACTAAAATAAAACTAGTAAATAATATCCTGGTCAGATAATGTTCATTTCCATTTGGCCTCATGAATAATACATTACATTTTATCGTTATATAAATGGACCGTGAACCGCTTTTAAGTTGTCTGCCCTGGGCGTTGTTAATAAAGGCACTGCAATTAATGCTTGTTAGATGATGCCCTTTTTAAATTGAACCTATCATGTCTCATCCTTTGTGAACCATGATTCTAATTGGCTTATTTTCCCTGACTTCAACAAGCTAGATTTGATTTTATGAACAGAAAGAACGGGCTTTGTGCAAATAAGTAAAATGTCTGGTGCATAATTGTACGTAATAAGTGAGAGGAACATTAAAGTGATGACTTTTTTGGGTTTCTCTTCATCAAAGGGGCTGAATCTAACCTTTTTGCTTCTGAAAATGTCTGAAAAGTAATTTAAAAGAATAATAGGTTCACTGTGAAAGAAAGGGAGATTGCCATCATCCCCAGGGTAAGGAGACAGACAATATAACAGAAGGAATATAATAGAAAAGTTACACAATCATATTTGGGGGTCAACATTAATCAGTAATTTATCAATATTTAATCATTGTCATGGTTAACTTGCAATGCAAAGTCACCAATCATCACTGTTACTGTAAAAAGCATACATGTTCTTTGAATTGCAAATTGTTCCTTTACTAAGCCCCACCTTAAAAAAATTATGTTGTCCATAATTCAAATGTTAGTTTTAGTTTTAGTATGATATAACAGTCGAGCAGCATTGGAGCTTTTGACTATTTGATTCACTCCGCTTGTCTGTGTTTGTTCCAGTCAGACTGTCATTCTCTGTGTTAATGGTGAGGATTTTAAACTATTTCAGCATGCTACATCAACGAACCATTAGGTGGCGACACGTGACTGTCTTTATATGACTGTGACATTGATACATCGCTCACCAATTCCTCATCCCAACAACAGACGACCTTGTTTCCCCACATACAACCCAGCTGCTTCCAGGATACCAAAACAAAAGCTGGCCTGAATTGAGATTATTGCTAGCATCACCGGTCCTTCCCTGGTATCAGTTTGTTTGTAATTTTACCCTTTAGTATTATCTGTGATGTTGTGTAATGTTGTCGTTGTCTGTTGAAACATGTCTCTGCTGTCTAGATTGTGAGTAAATTAAATAATATCTTGTGTGGACCTCAAGCATTTGAAATGCTGCTCAAGTAGTGGTTACCCTTACAACTATATACGTACTACTAATAATAATAAAAAAGTGATTTGTTTTAATCTGGTATGCATGAGCACCATGAACTAACATCAGAGCATGTGGAGCGAATGCGGAGCGGTGACCTTTTTTTTTTTTTTCCCCGTGACACTCCGCTACCCCGTTTCCGCTCGTTTACTGGAAGTGCGTCGTCAGTCGCTCTAACCGTCACACAGCCAAGAGTATCCCACGTGAAACCTTAGACTCCCACACCCTCACCACCGCTCACCGTGAACAATTCCCGCTCTATGTATCCCGTGACATAATTCAGTCGCTAGTAGGCTAATTGTTTATGTTGTATTAACACGCAATTCTTGGATGATTGTCTACAACTTACAGCATGGTGATAACTAGAAAATTATATGTTTCACGAGAGAACGCTCGGGACATCATTTTTCTTCTTAATTTATTACTGTAATGTCTTCATAAATTGTATTAAATATATGAAATCTGCATACCTTAGCAAACCTACCTAAACTACACAACTCACAACGTGACATTGCATTTTCGCTTAACATTTATTCCGTTGAAAATAGCTGCACGTTGTTGTGCAACTACGAACATTCAAAAAACCCGGCTATTGTAAAAACACCACCCGGCTCATTATCTCTTTCTTCCCCAGTTTCCCATAATCCCCCATTTATCTGAACGCTTCCAATCCATCGAGACTGTTTGTCGCTTTTCCCAATACACCTGGATTCAACGCCTGTGTCGACCCCACGCCCAGCACCGATAAAATGCACTTAAAGCTCTTTTTTTCTATTCTTCCCCGCCTTCGCTGTTTACTGCCTGCCGTTTCCGACAAGCACCCACGTTTTCGCCTGTCCGTTAAACATCGACGCTACCACTGCGGGCATGACCCCGCACCGGTGGTCACTCCGAGACATAACACTCGCCCGTCTATTAGACACCCCCTGGTTTTTTTTTGTGGTCTTAGACCGTTACTTTAAGCCACCCACAGATTTTTTTTGTGATCAGAACAACCAAAGTGTCAGGCTTCAGGATTCGCTGTGCCCGAAAACACTCGCTGAGCGCTGGAAGAAGCACTGGGAATGCTGGAGATTTTGCGGTAGGGATCCAGCACTGGTTTTCCAAAATCCTAGTGGTGTAGGTTAATATCTTCTGTACTCTGTAGTTCTGTATTCAGGCCTATATACAGCTGTGTGTTAGCTTAGGTCTACAGTTTAACTGATATTATTTAATAACTACGGAGCTCCGAATATAATTCGAATTAACAATTCGTTTCTTCCCCCTTTTTTTCATTTCTATGACGTCAGCAGGTTTTATTTCGTTTTTTAATTAATTTATTATATTTAGTAATTTTAAGTAATATGATTTTAAAAGTAATTACGAAATATAATAATTCGTTCCACGATTTAGGCCTACTAAAACTAGGGAATGAACGAATCTTCAGAAAGGCGCTCTGCGCTCTTAAGGAAATATTACCACTCCGCTCCGCTCACATGCTCTGACTAACATCAAACAATATTTTAGCAGTGTTATTAATGTTATCAGTGATAGTTAAAGGGGTCATATATGATGCTGCTTAAAAAGAACATTATTTTGTGTATTTGAAATGTGTTTATGCGGTTTAAGGTCAAAAAAACCACATTATTTTCCACATACTGTACATTAGGGTTTTCCATTATGCCCCGCCTTCTGAAACACGTCGATTTTTACAAAGCGCATCGGTCTGAAAAGCGAGGTGAGCTCTGATTGGCCAGATATCCAGTGCATTATGATTGGCCGAAAACCTCAGGTATGTGACGGAAATGTTACGTCCCTTAACATATTGTGATGCCTTGTCCGGCCGGAGCGACGAGACAAAAAACATTAAAACCCATTACAAACAAAGCATTTCTTGCATCCAGTGGGGACATAATTAAGAATTATAAAGACTTGTACTGTCTTTTTACGCGTTGAGTTGCATCGCACCACGTAAACATAAAACTATGTCTGCATTTGTGATCGGAGAAATTACAAACAAGTGCTACTCTACACTGCCCAAAAAACTCGCGTTTGAATCGTTAGTGGCAAATTCTTTAAATATAAAAAAAAGTACTTAAATACAAATTTAACCACTGATTTCTAGTCGTGGCCTCTTTTGGAAGGCCAAACAAGTAGTAGTTTGTTTTCAACACGAAAAACAGGCTCACACACCGCAGCCTTGAGTGACGGGCGGCGGGAGGACTAGAGTGAGCCGTGCGCCTGAGTGAGGGAGGGCCGGCTGAGTGAGCAGGGCAGGCGCCGGGCTTGAGAAACGGCACGGACGGCCAGATTCGACACGAAAGGACGCGTCGGGGCGGGCTTGTGCCAACACATGTGAAGACCCCCCCGGGCTGGACTCCACGTCACATCTGTAATAAAACCAGAACTCATTTTCAAGACAATTGAACCATTCAGCATGGTTATTACTCTGTGATTATTGTGTTTGTCTGACCTATCCACTACGGTTAAACACTGAATAAATACTGTTCTCTACAAGAAAAATATTCCTATCATTGGAGGTTAATTGAGTGTCAAGCTCACACCTGGGTATGTCTAAACCATCAAGACGTTTGAATTTGACAGGTAAATTGTGGGAAAGCAGAGAGTACGTCT
Organism: Sinocyclocheilus anophthalmus; assembly: GCA_018155175.1. NCBI lineage: Eukaryota > Metazoa > Chordata > Actinopteri > Cypriniformes > Cyprinidae > Sinocyclocheilus > Sinocyclocheilus anophthalmus. Next base: position 101,451 of record JADLZN010009257.1, on the reverse strand, counting down.
GGTTCAGCAAAGATAACACACAATGACTGAAAGCCATATAGTATATTTGAAGCTGAGTTGGCTTTGAGAAGGTTATAGATGCCAGTGAAAGCAGTGCTTCAGTGAGTAGAACTGTTTCTTCATGGAAACCATAGAGTTTGCATTGCAATTCCAAATCATTGCACTACTCTGCATTGCTGCTGTGACAACATTTTGTCATTTAGTTGCTGACAGTGTGAACATGGCCCAAAACTACTTGAGTTGTCGTTAATTAGGATACATGCAATAGTTTTTTTTTTTTTTTACATCTTATTAAAGATTATGGTAAATTTAAAGTAACAAAACATTAATGAATTATAAAGATCTGTTATGATAAACATGCATATAATATAACATACTGGAAGGGGCCATGTTGACGCTGTTAGTAGCTTATCCATAAGGAATACATTTGTGACCTATATTGAATTATAAATTTAGCAAGGTTGCTTAGGAAACCATCAAAAACCAAAGGGTTTTTTTTTTTTAAACAAAAAAAAGTGGATGATGAAACTGAAGACTCATGGAAGATTGATATTAACTATTTATAATAAAGTAACCCATTTAAGAATTGCTGTAAGGTTATCATATTGCTATTTTGTTTGTATGAATTAAATAAAGATTTTAAATATATCTGTATGAGCAGAGGTGTGAAGCCTATTTAAAAAAAGTGCACATGTGAGAAACCCAGAAAAGTTCTGTATTTACAAAACGACGGCAAACATATCACAGGGATTGATGGACACATACCGGACAGGAAACAAGGGGTGGAACACACTTCTATATCCAGAATAAGAGGGACACTGAACCTTAAACATAATTAATAACATGAGGGAGAAACTGGGTAATGGAGATCACATGGGGCACGTGGGGGAGGAAAACAAACACACAACAGTCCATGAGCGTGACATTACTCCCCGCTCCCGGAAGGCGCGTCCCGTGCCACAACAATTCCATCGGGGAGGGTAGCCGGGCGCTCTGGAGGCCTCTAGGGACAAGCTTACACGGGACGGAAGGCCTCCAGGGCGGTACCCGTTCCGGGACCCATGGCGGAGCAGGCAGACTAGGGAGCCATGGCGGAGCAGGGAACTGAGGGGGCCATGGTGGAGCAGGCAGACTAGGGGAGCTGTTGCGAAGCCGAGTGGTAGGTTAGGTCAGAGAGGCATCGCCGGAGAGCAGATTTGAGTCAGGAAGGATCAATTTCAGGGGGGCCTGTGAGATCGGCTTGGTTCACTCTGGCCCTGGCATCTAAGGCGGATCCCTATAACCCCCCCAAAAAACCTTGGGGAAAATCTCGGGCTTTCCTTGGATGGGGCCTCGGTGGGGGCTTGCCTCTGGAAGGTGTGCTCTGTCCTGGGCGTCGAATGTGGTGAACAGGAGGGTTCAGTTCTGTGGGCCGGCGATCGTACGTTTTGTTCGGGGAGCCCACGGCGCTCTGACCTTGCTGACAAGCTGTGATGTGTCGGGGACCTGGTGGCCTCTCAGGAGCGATCAGGTTTGTGGTCTGGACGTATGTTTCAGCTGCTGAATTTTGGCAACGTCTGCTTTCGGTTGGGTTAGTGGAGTTTATCAGTGGGGGCTGCAGTCTGCTGACGGATGGGCCCAGTATCGGTTAGACGGGAGGGCCCTAGCTCCTAGTGTCTCCTTACTTGTGAGGCCAGAGTTGGACGGAGCCAGCTATCGTCCGGATGAGGGCCTGGGGCTGGCGTTTGCTGAGAAGACCCTTTGCGGGCGGTGGGTCTGATCGCCTCGTCGTGGCCTGAGCGGGCTTTGGAGGTAAAAGCGCGGCCTTTGTCTTGGCCTTACAGGTTAGTGTATTGCGACGCAAGCGTTCTGTTTGTTTCGTGTCGGCGAAAGGCGTGGCGGATTGCGGGGGGCCTAGCCTCGGGCAGCTGCGGATGGAATAGGGCTGGCTTGTTGATGAATGGTGGCCTTTCTTTGCATGTGTCATTACTGGCTCTCTTGTTAGTTGGATTGTTTTGGTTTTGTTAGTCCTGCGTCCGCTTTGTGATTGGTCTGTTTGTGTGTGCCCGTCTTTGGCAGCTCTCCAGAACGGTAGGAGCTCTTCTTACCTATACAGAAAAGAGATAGTGCCCCTTATAGCGGTTATTGTTTTCGGCCCGCTCGGCCTTGGCCGGCCTCTCCCCCACGTTAAACCCGTGTGGTTGTGGGCCGTTGCACCATTTCAGTGGCTTATTCATTGCGTTCGACTTTGACTCCTTGCCTCTTTTGTTGCATATTTCCTGTAGTCAGTCTGTGTACTATTTGGTTTGTCGCCTGCGCACGTCCGTGTCCAGTCTTTTCTATTGTTATCCTGGCTTTGCTTTTGATTAAGCATGTTTTCTATGCAGGCCGTGGTTGCTCTCTGCCACAGATGAGATTTTGAGGTGCGCGTAGCACAATTCGTCGTATGCCGTTGTCCTTGCTGATGTTTTTACTTGGCTTTTAACGTTGACCTATTCTCGGAGAAGCTCTTATTAACTTACATTTAGTCTAGCACGTAGTCCACAACATAGTATTGCGCATTTTGGTGTTCATATATGGATGCCAACATCCGACAGCAACCACAGTCTGTCTCGCAAAAGTGATCTTCCCAATATAACGCCCTTCGTGTGTCTTGTCTTCTGCGTGCCCTATTTACGCTTCCAGATAGGCCAGGCTTCTTGTGAATCACCCACATCCGCCTGCGCTCTGCTTCTGGTTAAATACTGACATTTTATTTTGACTCTCTGATGCGCCTTCTAAGTTCGATATCCCATTCGTAGTGTCCTTTGTAGTGTAACTTTCCTGACATATCCCTCGCTTTGACTCCTGCCCGTGTAGGATTGAATCGGTCCTCCTCGGTTGTGTTTTCCTTTTTTTCGATTGTAAGAACTATCTCTTGGGTTAGTACCTTGTGTCCCTTTTTCTTTAACTTCTGCCGCGTCACTTTCTTTTTGAAGACTTATATATGCCTCTTTCTTTCTTCATCAACGCATCCCCCGCACTTACTCCCTCTCCTCCTCTTCACCGTCTTGCCTTCACTTGCTGTCCCTAGACACTCGCGTGTGGAGTGTCTTTTCGCCAGACCCTGTCTCATCTGGCTCTTCTCACGTACATCCGTCAGCCCCGACACCTCGCCGCTGCAGCTGTGTCCTGATGCACAAGCAAGCTTATCTTCTTGATTACACAGGATTGGCACGTTACTGATGCCTTTAGTGATATGAAGCATGGAGTGCAGTGTTTTCGTCTAAGATGGCTTTTAATCCTACGTATTCTCGTTGGTGATTGGTGTGATTGTTTGGATTTGTGATTGCTTCCCCGCTCAGAGAGTGGTATCGCTCAAGATTAATTTGGTTATGTCATGTGGGTGATTTCTAGATTATATATTTTTGATAGTAGTGGAGTAGTATGTGTTGGTGTGCTGAGCCTGATCATAACCTTACTGAGATCGAACGAAGCATAATGTGTTTCTATCCATCTCTCTTAAGTGCTTTTGGGGTTTCTCGGTAAACATCTAACCTTGCAATTTGTCAATAGACAAATTTAGTCTACTCCATGTAGTATTTCTCTTAATTTTTTTTTCCAATCATTTTAATTAAGTAAAAGTTACATTCAGTAAGCTGATTAAACGATAAAAATCAGGTTTGTCTCTGTAATTTAGAGAAAACTCTATATAATGAGTGGGTGTTTCCTCCATTACAAATATTATAAAGTTCTTAAAGGGATAGTTCACCCAAAAATTAAAACTGTCTTCATTTAGGCTACTCAGCATCATGTCATTCCAAACCTGTATGCAATTTATTCTTAGGTGAGACATAACGCCGATATTTTGAGAACTCAAGAAATCTTTTTCAATAACACAGTAGATATGTTACCCTGTTGTCTCCGTTTTTTGCAGAACTCCGTAGTTTCTCACAATCAATTGGGATTATGGACTGTCTGTTTTAATTTGAGTTGTGGGTATTATATCAGGTAGTATATCTAATATTGCATTTTGTGTTTGAACAGGAACTGGAAAGTAATCATTACCAGGTGGAAAGACATGAGGGTGAGGAAAGGATGACAGCATTTATTAGCAGTAAATTTCCTATGTTCTAGCACAAAATCAATGCTTATACTGTCAAGTGCATTTCTATGTGACAAAAATGCAGTAGGCTATTAGTTTGTTGCATTTGCTGTGAATTCAGAAATATATCATTATTTGTTTTTGTCCTCATTTATTTATTTATTTACTCCAATTGAAGGCCCTATGACCCATCAAAACATTCAAGGGGGAAATTGTGGACCGGATGGGCTCGATTTGTCCAGTGCCAAATTTTAACCCCAGTCCAGCCCTGTACCCGTCACTACGCAACAAATAATGGCGTGGCGGGCGCACTGGTTTCCTTTGCATTGAAGCAATAACGAAAAAAAAAAATGCCTGAAGACTCGCACCGTGTCTACACCAGATGCGACAAAATACTATAGAACCCATTATAATCGGTGATGCGGCCTACACTGGATGTGGCGCAGCACAGCACGACAAATCCCAGACAGTAAACTGATGCCTCATTCTATTTATGACGTAGGCCAGGGGTGCCCAACCCTGCTCCTGGCGATCGACTGTCTTGCAAAGTTTAGCTCCAACTCTAATCAAAGACACTTGCCTTTAATGTTTAAGTGACATCATGGAAGACCCAATTGTTTGTGCTTCAGGGGTGTTTGATTAGGGTTGGGAGCTGACTTGCAGGACAGTCGATAAACCGGAGCAGGGTTGGGCACCCCCTGACGTAGGCCTCTGGTTGACAAAATAAAAATTATTTGCAATGGTTCACTTTGTCGCACCAGTGTTGGACAGCCTAAAGATTGTGGCTCCTCTGGCCTTTGTTCATTATTGTTTTAACTTTTGTGCTAGTAGAAATTCTGAATGGCCAGGTAACTTAAAAAATTTTAGTAGCCAAATTGGCTCGTGCGTGACAGTTAATTTCAACCCTGTGTGTATTATATATAATATATATTATATATTATATAGATTATATATAGATCTATATAGATATATATAATAGAAAAAAATAGAAAGTAGTGCTTCTAAAATCAAAGAAGAAGATAAATACAAAGTAGAATTAAAATAGAATAGAAAGTGCTCGAGTTAGAGGGTCAAATAAAGATGGAAAATATGTGTTTTTAGCCGATTCTTGAAGATGGCAAAGGACTCAGCTGCTTGGATTGAGTTGGGCAGGTCATTCCACCAGTAGGGAACAGTTAATGAAAAAGTCTGTGTAAGGTGATTTTTTGCCTCTTTGAGATGGCACAATAATGTATTGTTCACTTGCAGAACGCAAGCTTCTAGAGGCACATAAATCTGAAGTAATGAATTTAGGTAAATGGGTGCAGAGCCAGTGGTGGTTTTGTAGGCAAGCATTAATGCCTTGAATTTTATGCCAGCAGCTATTGGTAGCCAGTGCAAATTTGAGCAGTTTTAGCAATGTGGTCTGAGAAAATCACAACTCCAAGGTTTCTAGCTGAAGGAGTTATGGTTGATGAGCCTAAATGGATGGTGACATTTTGATAAAGTGATGGTTTTGTTGAAACCACAAGCAGTTCTGTATTAGCCAGGTTGAGTTGAAGGTGATGTTCCTTCATCCAGCAAGAAATGCCTGTTAGACAAGCTGAGATACGAGCAGCTATCATCGGACCATCAGGATGGAATGAGAGGTAGAGTACAGTGTCATCAGCATAGCAGTGATATGAAAAAAACATGTTTCTGAATGACAGAACCTAGTAATGCCATGTAGACAGAGAAGAGAAGTGATCCAAGAACTGAGCCCCTGAGGCACCCAAGTAGCGAGATGTGCGAACTTGGAAACCTCAACCTCTACAAGATACCGGAAGGACCCTATATGAGCGGGTAAGACTCAAACCACGGCGTGCGTTCCTAGTTGAATTTTCTAATAGGGCTCGACAGGAGAATCTGGTGGTTCACCCGTATCCAAAGCATGACAGATCGAGCAAGATAAGTATAGAAGATTTGGAAGCTGCTCTAGCCAGTCTTAAGACTTCAACAACTAAGAGCAAGGCAGTTCGGTCAAATTTACACTTCTGAAGCCAGATTGGTTGCTGTCCAGGAGATTGTTCTGTGTGAGAAAGGCAGAGACTTGGTTGAACACAACTCCTTCAAGTGTTTTTGCAATGAAAGGTAGAAGGGAAACCAGTCTGTAGTTCTCTAAAAGAGTTGGGTTAAGGGTGGGTTTCTTAAGTAATGGGGTTATACAAGCCTGTTTAAATGCTGAGGGAAAAACACCAATGTGAAGGGATATGTTAACGATGTGAGTGAGTGCAGGTACAACGGCAGGAGAAATGACTTGAAGGAGAGATTGAACATTTGAATGTCATGAACAAACCGGACCACACAGGATACTTGCGGTGTGTGACACATCAGTAGTTTCATCCAGAAGAATTGAAAATAACTTGGCCTCATTAATCTCTTTCAGAATGACATTCTTCACTTGTGTTCCAAGAGATCGTATTAGGTTATGTTGGGTCCTGTTGGATAAAAGTGTCACCTCTGGCTTCTTCTTTTGGGACTGAATGATCTGTATACACTCAAGATGCATTCTGAGGACACTGTCATATTCCACTAAGTGGTGCACAAGCTCAAGGAAATTTACTCTGTTTGAACTGGTGATGCTTCCATCATGTCCCCTAAATGTCAGTCTTTGTCTTGCCAAATACACTGTGATGTCTATTAAGCGAAACAGGATTTCTCTGTTATTCTGTGTTTCTTTTTCTTTTTCTTTTTGTAACTCACATTCTGCAGCCTGAGCTTTAAAAGCTTCAACTAAAGGCCCCTTTCTATTGTTGGCCCACCTCACCATACTGATCATATGGGCTTCAGTGGCTGCATGCTTATGGATCTTTTCAACAGCCTTCTTCCAGTTGACAACTGCAGTTGTTCTCCCTGCAGTCCTGGCTTAAACTTTTCTTCTGTCAAGAAGAGATGACAACTAATGCAGTACATGGTGTAATAATTTTACTTAGTTGTAAGGGAATTAATCATTATTAATTCATTCAGGTTTTGATAGGACTCGGATTTGAAGAGCCTAATTCAACCTGATTCGAATTGCTTCTAAATTTGATAGTTTACACTCTTATCAGCTACTCGGCCAGCGATAAGTTGATGTCAGTGTATATTACCAATTTAATATGTACATTTTGTATTCTCCCTGGCCCACGGTCAATACAATTATGATAATTTGTAAGCTCTTAGAGAGGTAATTATTATGAGTAAGCTATGAGCTAGGTAGCAAGCAAGGATCTTTTTGGCAATTGAATTGACACGGAAATTATATGACACCAGACAATTGAGTATTTATAAATGAAACCTGAAATTTATTGGCTATTCTAGATTACATAAACTTAAGCTAAAACACACAATACACACATAGTTTCAGAGGAAGGAAAGTCTGTTAACGGAGTTCTGAGTTTCATAGTTCTACCTCGTTTTCACGAGTAATGTAAATTCGCCTTAAGAATTTACAGAGCAGAGAATCTAAATTCACCAGTTCAACAGATTAGAGAGTTGTTCGTTTACTTGCGTTCTGCTGGTTGATAACTGAGGTGACTCTGTGGCTGACGCGGGCTTCCTGGAGGTTTTTGAGGGAAACCCCGTCACTGACTGTTCGGTGACGTCAGGATGACGTCCTTTGGGAACCCCTCGTTGGTTTGTGATGAAGCAGAAGCGTGAGAAGTTCTGCCGAAAGTCTTAGTTTGCAAGACTTTCAAGTTTGTTGACGATTTCAACGAAGTATCTCTGAAGTGTTGAGTTTTAGATGGCTGGTCGCTTTTGATGGTAAACGCGCGAGCACACGTGCTGTGCTCTAACACAGCGACAGGCCAGAGCAGGAGAGCAGCAAGCAAGCTAGCTAACAAGCCATGGATTCTGTTCTGCATTGGGGTTTTGCTCTGTGGCATAAATCCGTCCCCTGACGCTGGCTTCCAATCTACTTCTTGCGGGGCGGAGCGTGCATACATTAACAAGAGGCTTTAATTCATCACATGAGGACACCCTCTATAAAGTTGATACTCCTATAAAGTCTCTTAAAAGCAAGTATTGTACATACTATTAAAGTTTACTTCATTTCAACATTCTGCATTTGCAAACACACACACACACACACACACACACACACAAACAAAAAAAAAACAACAACAACTGAGGAATGCAGACTCCGATGAGATATTAACTTTTTGCTTTAAGTAACTCTCAGATACGATTTCACATGTTCTGTCGTCATTATTTTTGGAGCATTTGATCCCTGTCTGCTTTTTTCCCCAATTTTTTATATGAAGAAGAAACAGACCCTGCACACATTCATAGAACTATGCCCTTTTGTGCTCACAAAAAAAAAAAAAAAAACTTTTTTTAAGTGAAATAAACATTGTGCAAGATGATATTTGGAAAATGTGTTTGTCACTCTCACTGTGTTAAATTAAATCAATGTGAAATCACCGCTGTGAACTAAAGTGATGCTTTAGTCAAAACCATCATTTTTTTCCTGGATTGTTTTATAATTGCCACCATCAGAGCTGATGTATCATTTGGCAAGACTGATGCAAAAAGCCAAAAAGCAGTTTTACAGAAAAAAAAATTAACTAAATTTGCTGTCCTCTCAAAATAACTCAGCACACAGCCATTAATGTCTGAACTGCTGGTCACAAAAGTGAGTACACCCCTTAGTGAAAATGTCCAAATTGGGCCCAATTAGCCATTTTCTCTCCCCGGTGTCATGTGACTCATTAGTGTTACAAGGTCTCAGGAGTGAATGGGGAGCAGGTGTATTAAATTTGGTGTTATCGCTCTCACTCTCATACTGGTCACTGGAAGTTCAACATGGCACCTCATGGCAAAGAACTCTCTGATGATCTGAAAAAAAGAAATTGTTGCTCTACATAAAGATGGCAAAAGGCTATAAGAAGATTGCCAAGACCCTAAAACTGAGCTGCAGCATGGTGGCCAAGGTTTAACAGGACAGGTTACACTCAGAACAGGCCTCGTCATGGTCGACCAAAGAAGTTGAGTACATGTGCTCAGCGTCATATCCAGAGGTTGTGTTTGGGGATATAGACATATGAGTGCTGCCAGCATTGCTGCAGAGGTTGAAGGGGTGGGGCGTCAACCTGTCAGTGCTCAGACCATACGCCGCACACTGCATCAAATTGGTCTGCATGGCTGTCGTCCCAGAAGGAAGCCTCTTCTAAAGATGGTGCTCAAGAAAGCCCGCAAACAGTTTGCTGGAGATAAGCAGACTAAGGTCATGGATTACTGGAACCATGTCCTGTTGTTTGATGAGACCAAGATAAACTTATTTGGTTCAGTTGGTGTCAAGCGTGTGTGGCGGCAACTAGGTGAGGAGTACAAAGACTAGTTTGTCTTGCCTACAGTCAAGCATGGTGGTGGGAGTGTCATGGTCTGGGGCTGCATGAGTGCTGCCGGCACTGGGGAGCTACAGTTCACTGAGGGAACCATGAATGCCAACATGTACTGTGACATACTGAAGCAGAGCATGATCCCCTCCCTTCGGAGACTGGGCCGTAGGGCAGTATTCCAACATGATAATGACCCAAAACACACCTCCAAGATGACCACTGCCTTGCTAAAGAAGCTGAGGGTAAAGGTGATGAATTGGCCAAGCATGGGCATCCTCAAAAGGAAGGTGAAGGAGCGCAAGGTCTCTAACATCCACAAGCTCCATGATGTTGTCATGGAGAAGTGGAAGAGGACTCCAGTGGCAACCTGTGAAGCTCTGGTGAACTCCATGCCCAAGAGGGTTAAGGCAGTGCTGGAAAATAATGGTGGGCGCACAAAATATAGACACTTTGGGCACAATTTGGACTTTTTCACTTAGGGGTGTAATCACTTTTGTGGCCAGCGGTTTAGACAATAATGGCTGTGAGTTGAGTTATTTTGAGGGGACAGCAAATATACAAGCTGTACACTCACTACTTTACATTGTAGCAAAGTGTCATTTCAGTGTTGTCACATGAAAAGATATAATAACATATTTACAAAAAGGTGAGGGGTGTACTCACTTATGTGAGATACTGTGTGTATATATATATATATAATATACAGTCTCTATTTTTTTACAAAAACGACCAGAAACAAGTGTAAAACATCTTAAAAACATGTCACGTGACATATCACAAACAATAAAGAAAACCATCCTGAAAGAAACAGCCAAACTAAACCAATCCACCCAAAGGGTCAGATGTGAAAGTTTTGACCCTTTTCTTCCATTCATGCAATATTGAGACATCAGCATCATCATTTGCCATGTGGTCTTTGCTCCATGCAAGCAAGAAATGTTCTCCGGCTGTTTCTCAAACATTAGTCTGGAGTGGAGAGAGAAAGAAAATAAATAATTGAAGAAGAAAAAGCCTGAAGAAATCTCAGAGCACGCTGTGTGTACATATACAGTGCTTCTAATCCCGGGTGAGATTTGACAGATGCTCGGAGAACCAAACAAGACACATTGCACAAAAGGATATGTATCCCAAAAGGAGAACAGAGGAGAAACAAACATCCCGGATGACACAATGATGCAGTATATAATCTTCAGATTATAAGCAGCTTTAAATCAGCAAAAATAAGAGGAGAAAATACCTGTTTTATGTTTAGGTAGGTTGAATGGCTGAATCCTTCCTTTTAGTTGCTTTTGTTTTAAAGCAGTGTTGATAATCACTTTGTGATTTTCCAATTTTTACACCTATTTTTTGGTCTAGCAGGTGAAAATGGTGTGTCTGCTTACTAAGTAAAGTAAAAGCGATAACAAAACTGATTTGAAGAATCATTCACTATGGAGTTCAAACACTGCAGGACAATGCACACAATTTATGTTTTAATAATTAATTGTAGAGGTATATTTTAAGTCTTTCAACTTTTTTTTTTGTCTGTCATCTTAACGGTCCAATATAGGAAGCCTAATGTCAAGTACTGTAGTGCTGTGTCAAGTATACAGACACCACAGTGAGTACAAATGATCCCAATGAACAGCACGAGTGAATAGGAGCAGTTAAGTGTCCTCAAAGATTTCACAAATAGTTATGTTGACAGGCAAATGAATCCCAGAGACTTTAAATAAACAACCATAAAGGGATGAAACATCTCTAGGTTACGCATGCAACCATGGTTCCCCGAGGGAATGAGACGCTGCGTCGAAACGCTATGGGAACGCCTTCAGCGTGACCACGCTCTGAATCATATTTGTAATCAGTCCAATGGATGGGCGAGCTCAGGAACACCACCGCCTGTTTACGAGCTTCCTGAAACCTGTCGACGACGGAATTGACTGCGTCGCTGAACAGACCAGAAGGCACAAGCAGGGCGTCCATGAGGAAGACCCTGTCCTTCTCCTTCATATCAGACAGGGTCAACCACAGGTGTCTCTCTGCTGCCACCAGCGCTGCTATAGATCTGCCGATGGTGCGGGCCATAGCTGGATCAAAAGCCCAATGTCCGAACAGATTGAGTGCCTTTTTCGCCCTTGTATTAAATCGCGCTTCAAGTTGCGCACACACGCTGCACCATCAAGCGATCGGGTCATCCAGAACTCAAACACTTCAGTTGAAACTTCGTGACTGCCAGAGATCTTCAAAAGCCTAAAGTCTTACAAGCTCAGATTATTTCAGAAGAACTGCCAAAGCCTCTGCACCACCAGGAAACCCCATTCATCAGGAGGGCATCCCCAGAAACTACATCATCCAAACGACAGATCAGCAACCAATCAAAGGCGCTGCGATTCCCTCAAGCAGCCAACAAGGAAACTCAGTTCAGCTTTCCAGCGCAAACGCAAGTAACAAAGTCTTCTATCTGCTGAAATCAGTGCTGTACTAATTAAGCTGTAAACATAAGCTAAATCTCTGCTTTTATGAGTTTTCTCAGGTTGAATTTAAAGAACTCATAGAAAACGAGTGTTAGAACTTTGAGAACTTCCTCAGAACTCCGTTAAAATCCTCATCCATTCAACCGTATGTGTGGGGTATGTGTGTGTTTTATTAGTTTAGTTTAATGTAATCTAGAATCTTTTGTTTCATTATAAGAATTATTGTCTTGTGTCGTGAATTTTAAAGTTAAACTCTGCCCAGATCCTTAGTTACCTAGCTTGTAGCTTATAAATGATCACAAGCATTTATTAGCCTTTGGGCAGGGATAGTACAAATATTCAAGCTGGTAAGATATACTGATGTTAGTGTCTCGCTAGACGACTGTTGATAAAGTGTAAACTATCAAACTGGAAATCAGTTCTAATCAGGTTGACTTAGAATCTTCAGATTCTATCCCCCTCTGAAACCTGAGCTAAAATAAACGAGTTAATTTTCCCTTTACACTGTCCTGGCCCCAGCTGTTCATTTTCATTATTACAAGTCATCTCCAGTCATCACAAGTCACGCAAGTCATCAACAGTATCTCTTCATTATAAATTGCTACAGAATGTTACAAGTTATTTGCACAAAAAATATAAAACCTTACTGATACAGACTTTGAACGAACTGGAACTTGAACGAGGTAATGAACGGGTTTGGTGTGAAAATGAATATCTGTTGAATCACAAGAGCATTAAGTTTGTATCGTTACAAACTATTATTTACTTATCTAAAGGCCGTAAATGGCTTAGATACTGCGACTAACGTAGTCGTTGACCATGCTAAAGCCATCACACTCTTAAGGTCGTAAAATCGATTTGGGTAGTGTTTAACCCTTTAGGATAGCAAAGGCCACTAACGGAGGTAGAGCTTTGTGCCATGGCTCACCAAATCCAGGATAGCCTTCTGATGAACTTTCGGGGTAAGACACACTCTATATCTCTGTTTAAATCTAGATTAAAGACACATCTCTTTGGCCAAGCATTAAAATAATACATCTCATAATCTTGTACTACAGTTATATCTGATCAAAACATGAAACAGCAATCTACGCTAATTGTGTCTTTATTTTGTTTATCGGTTTTTGCCCGGGGATTGGACATCAGGGTAACTAGGATTTACCCAGCTTCCCCCCCCCTCAGTCTGGATCTAGAACACCTGAGAAGAGATGATGCAAGCCCTCAGAGGTCCTCAGATGATGCCAACCATGAAACATCATACAGAACTACCACATTTTGCTATGTTTTATTGCATCATATAATAATTGCTGTTAATAGTGTTCATCGTCTGTTTGATTACGTCTTTAATTAATTTTTCCGAACATTTCTGCCATATGTACATTAACTGACAGTCACCACTGATAAGCTACTACAAATATTGTAGAAACCTAATTTGCTGTAAGTTGCTTTGCAATGATTGTATCGTGAAAAGCGCTGTACAAAATAAACTTGAATTGAAGGATGTCAGCGTTCATTTGAACGAGCAAGAGTTATTCTGCGTTTATTTGAAGTGAACTTTAATTCAAGAGTAATTTATTTGGTTCAGAGTTTTGTTTGAGATATCCAGTGCCTTTTGGAAATATTTTTTTGTGTTTTGATATTCAAATGAATTCTGGGAAACTTGTGTATGAAGTGTTAAACAGAATTGTTGAACGGTTTATCAAAGTTTTTGATAACTTTTCATCAACTATTAGTTTTATTTCATTTGTTCATTTAAACAGAGCCAATTCTTTAAAAAAAAAAGTCCAGTTTCCTAAAAAGAGAAAAGGAATACATTATTAATTGTTAACGGGTCATACAGTCTACAGTTATTTGTGCAAGTTACCTTGGAGTAGTGGCGTCTCACTTACACCATTGGGTTTAGGAGGGTGGGAATGTGAATTGATTTATTTGTGACCCTGGACCACAAAACCAGTCTTTTTATCTAGTTCATATGGAGAGCATGGCTCTGGTTATTAACAAGTCGCTGGGGTATATTTGTAGCAATAGCCAAAAATACATTGTATGGGTCAAAATTATAGATTTTTTTTTTATGCTAAAAATCATTAGGATATTAAGTAACGATCATGTTCCATAAGATATTTTGTAAATTTCCTACTATAAATATATTAAAAATTAATTTTTGATTGGTAATATGCATTGCCAAGAACTTCATTTGGACAACTTTAAAGACAATTTTCTCAATATTTAGATTTTTTTGCACCCTCAGATTCCAGATTTTCAAATAGTTGTATCTCGGCCAAATATTGTCCTATCCTAACAAACCATACATCAATGGAAAGCTTATTTATTCAGCTTTCATATGATTTACAAATCTCTATTTCGAAAAATTGACCCTATGACTGGTTTTGTGGTCCAGGGTCCAATTACCTCACATGAACAAACTCAGGGAGCCACCGTACTGACACTTACTTACTTGTTTCTGTCTCTGTTTCTCTTGACAATAATTGCTTTTATTTAGACGCAGAACGTCTTACAAACAAAATAAATGGGAGAACTTTTTCAGATGGTGCACTCACTTTGGCGATCAGAAGACAGGTTGCAGTCAAACAAAGGTGGAAACGGTTACTGGTGAAATGGAGCGTGACCAAGCAGCCAAAAGAACCTAATAACCAGCTGCTGTGATGTGTTCATCAAGAATAAAAGAAAAAAGAGGAAATCAATAACATTTGTTGCTTTAAGGTTTCATCTATATTTAATTTAGAATTTAGTATTTGATAAATTTATTTAAATTCTGTATATTCCCTACTTGCTGAAGGGCACAGGTAAATATTACATCTACTATAATGGGTTTATGTGAAGATTATTTTAAGTTCACTTAAATTAGAAGTTGGTATTTATGTTGTTCTTACATTAATTTGAAGATTGAATGTGAAATTATTGCAATATAAAAGTATATTTAAAAACGTTAATGTTAGGTGGGATTAATCACAAGTAATTTCAGAAAAAATGTGATTATGATTGATTTTAATCTAATGGCAACACTAATTGTAAATATTTTGGTTTAGTTTGGAGAGGTTTGGCCTATCTTAATCTTTGCATGGAGTTCTTATATTTCTGGAGAACTCGTGACTGAATGGTTTTACATAGGTAAAATTTACTTTTGTAGTCTAGTGCTTAAGTGTCATTTGTACAAATTCAGACTCACACAACAGCTCATACTTGAAAGTACAACAATTAAATGCATGTAAGAGCTCAAGCAGTAAATGCAGCACTGCCCTCCAGCAGAACACATGCAGTCAGTGATGTTTCCTTAAAACATCAACTAAATCCTGCATCCTCTCATTCTCCTCCTCAGCAAGAGTATCACAAACAGGTTACGGAGTGCTGCACGGGGGAGCCAAGGCCTCATTATGCCAGTGGCAAGAGGCTTTTTATCTAGTTCATATGGAGAGCATGGCTCTGGTTATTGATCACATTTCACTGTGCTCGAATACATGAACCATGGCAGACACAGGAGACTGGTCTTGTTTATTTATGTGAAGACAGCAAACCCTCTTATGTGATTTATACCAAAAGCTGCACTTCCTCCAGATGCCCAATTACACCTTAAGAAGCTCTTTTTTCACTACTGATAGAGGATAGGCTTTACCACCTGTTAGATTCATAGACAGTGGGGAGTTTCTGATCTCTAACAATATCTAAAATTGTGAATTTGAAACTCTCATGAAGGGGAGTGAAACAATTATGGGTGCAGATCTTGAAAACCAGGGCAAGGTCCTCACCTGGGCCTGGATCGTGCCTTTTGCTTATGGTGCACCCAGGGTCCATGGTGTCCTGGTGGTGGAGAAAATGAGACCTGGGAAGATCCTATCCTGGTTTAATGGGGTCTGTGCAGAGAAACACACAAAGTAGAGGTGGTGGGAGTAGCATCATACAGCAAACTTACCATGGACTTGTGAGCATCAGTCTGGGATGTTTCCAATGTGGATCTCCACTCTTGCAGCTCGGCCTGCCTCTCCAGTAGGTCGTAGCTCAAATGTGTCCTCACCTGCACTCAAAGGTGACATACATCTATACATTTGTACAGCTGAGAGATGACACAAACACTTTTCCCGTGTCTGTTTGTAGGGAGTCGACAGAAGACTGACCTTCAGATCAAACATGGTCTCTTCGTTATGCTAGCTCACTAGATGTGCACGTTCACAGTTTAGTTGCAACAGACATCACCTCAGCATGGCCTAGGTGTGTATTGACGTTATCATACCGTCAAGGACCATGATGCAGTTCAAAGTTCCCTTGAAAGGGAATGTCCTAGGGTTATGTAGATGTTCCCTGAAATGGGGATGTGATGCTGTGTTGCGTTGCCATGCCTTGGGCATGGCTGTGCGTCTCCTTCATGAAGCTGATGGTGTTTGATGCAGGCATCCTTTTATACGCTCTGGCGTACCATGTGACCTCATACTACAGCTGTCAGTCAACCAAGGTTGGTGTGTTCTACACATGCTTCAAATACCGGTCATGCCTGGGGGCGTTCTCATAGCATCAATACCATGATGCAGAATCTCAGGGACAGTAACCATAACCTGGTTTAATGTCTTTATAAATTCCATGTTTTAAAGACCTACAAATATTGCCAGAATTATACAATATTTAACAGTAATTTCAGTAAAACATTGCATTCACAACATCAGTGCTGGGAGGACATTGCCTGTCATAAACACAAACATGTTACTGTACATAATATTAATATAATAATAAATAATAATATAATATTTTTATGGACAAATAGTTGTTAAGTCACCATGATCATTGCTTTATCCATTCACTTATTTTCTCCCCATTGTCCACAAAAATATTTAGAGCTCCCTTAGTAAGGATAAGGATTTTTGAAAAATCTGGTTTACACACAATTTATACCAATAAGATATTTTTGAATTTGCTGCATCTATATACGTGTACATTCATTAAACTATAAAAATATCAGTGTTTTAAGAATTTCAATTATATGACTTTTCCCAGGGATAGAATCAGTATTTTAAAATTAATAAATAAACTTTAAAATATATTTTTTTACCATCTGGGGGCCTCTAGTGAGCCCCAGCCCTGGTTGAGAACAACTGTGTTAGAGACCAGTAACTACAATAACAAAACGTTGAACTACTACTGCGCGGTTAAACAAAAAATACTGTGGAAATTATAGCAACTAGATCAAAGATATAAATGTAAATGCACTAAAATATGTACAGGGGGGCTACTAATGATGTAACTGTCAATTATGTAGTGTCTGTGTTACCTATGTTGCATTCAAGGTTTTAACAATGATAACAACAATTACTATCCAACAACTTGTTTTGGCAAATACACCTTTGCAGATTTTCGCCCTCTAGGCATTAGTTGCCTGTCAAAGTGACAAGGATCATGTTAAAGGTGAATTCAAATCCCAGTTAATGTTTTGTATTATCACAATATACACTCATATATAAAAATTATTTTTACAGAATTATATATTTTGGAAATTACCAGCTGTCAATTTCATTCGGTAAAAAAATGTTAATATAAGGATATATTTGTAATTTATTATTAATATTGGTAAAGTGCAGATATTAAAACAGGTCACATGCTGGTAATGTCTTGTCCAATCATTGTAAATATTCTAATGCAAAAAGGAATGCGTCAAATCTTAAAGCCTTAATCACTAACCATAGTATTAACAGTGTGACGCATGTAACAAGGTCATCAAGTTGAAGTGTGAAAAGCCTGGTTTGATCACTGGCGATCAACTCCATGAAGGGTTAACACTCTCCACCTTGTTACTCTTCCTGATTGGATAAAGATTGGGAGAGTTCAGATGTAATTTATCGACATGCTAGAAGAGCAGCTGCCAGTTTCATACGCCAGTGAAGGAGGTAAACTACTGATGTCAGTAGAGTTATCAGTGCACTCGCCTGTCTGGACTCAGATGCTGATAAACTTTAACATCACATAGATCTTACTCTCACTGAGAGCAGCATGCTGTTCCACTCAAAGTTGTGTGCTGATGTTACCAGCTTTTGTATCCTCACTATTAAATACTTGTTAAGCACTTTATTTCCACTTGAATAATATCTTCATTTTTAATTGAATGCTTTTCCAAGATGATATGCAATGGGAAAAAAGTTGAAGAAAGGGTTTAGAAAAATATACTGTACATTTAAACTCAGAAGCTATATCCAGTATTCTTACTCTCCACACCTTGCTCCTGTTAATGCATGGGTTTCTTTCATAATTTTGTCTTAATGGTGGGCAGACTAAGTGTAAATAGCCTTTGCCTACAAGACAGGGTTAGGGATAGGTTTTTAATTCATTAGCTAATTAAATAACTACTCCAGTTAAAAGTGTTAGAATACAAACAATGAAACGATCAATTATTGGTATATGACATAGCAAGCTGTTGATTTATTAACATCATGGCATAAAACCAACAGCAGGGGCCTTCAGTCCATAACCTGCTCCATAATGCTCTGCAAACCCAAGAAATTAGAGAGATGAGTTCAAGGACTGGCTAATTCATATGTATTCCCATTCATCACATGTTTAGCACACCCGGGTGACTGGAACATGACATTATCCTGTCATGACTTCCTGATTTAAAGGAATATAAATATGAGGGAACACAAAGGCCAAAGAATATGGTTCTGATGTGCAGAGAAAGATTGTTGAGCTTCACAAAATAGAAAGTGGCTGTTAGAAAATAACTGAAGCATTGAAAATTCCCTTTTCCACCATTGGCACAATAATTAAGAATGTCCAATGAACTGAATATGTTACAAATCTGCCTTGAAGAGGATGTGTGTGTGTGCATTGTCTTAAAGCAAGGAGATGAGGAGAGTTTGAGTTGCCAAATATTTTAGTACAAGCTGAAGAATTGTCAAAAGTATTTAAGTCTTGGGGTCAGAAGGTCTAAATTCAAACAACACCTACATCACCACATGTTGTTTGGGAGGGTTTCAAGGAGAAAAGAAAAAAAAATATGGCATCATGGATTCTAGCAAATACCAACAGAAAATCAAAACCGGGACTTCACGCCTAGAAAATCTATAGCGGGAAAAAGGTGGGGGGTTTTTTTTGGTTTGGGGAGGGGGCCTGGTGAATCGTGAGGACAATGATCAAAACAAACTCAAATCAAACCAAAAGGGAACTTAGCGTAAGTAAAATGAAGTTTCTGCCATGGCCATCCCAGTTCTCTGACCTGAAACCGATAGAAGATGAAGTGGTGGGTGAATGGAAGAGGAGAACAGCAACCAACATGGTCTGGAAATCTGAAAGGTCGGAGTGGCATTCTGTAGGAAGGACTAATCTCTGAGCTATTGGCACATGTTCTCCAACCTCATCAGGTGTATAGAAAAATTCAGGCTTCTTGTTCTTGGCAAAAGGAGGTTGTAAAAATTATTGGATAAAAGGGTATGATTAATTGTGTATTAAAGAAAAACATTTAATTCATAATGCGATTTTCTCCATTTTAAATTTGTATTCTCAATAAAAGGTTAGATTGTTGTACATTTTTAAAGGGGTCATATGACGTTGCTAAAAATAACCTTATTTTGTGTATTTGGTGTAATGCAATTTTGTGTTTATGCGGTTTAAGGTTAAAACTTTTTTTTTTTCACATACTGTACATTATTGTTTCTCTCTATGCCCCGCCTTTCTGAAACGCGTAGATTTTTTACAAAGCTCATCGGTTTGAAAAGCTAGGTTTGCTCTGATTGGCCAGCTTTACAGTGCGTTGTGATTGGCCGAATAATTTAAGCGTGTGACGGAAATGTTACGCCCTTATCATACTGTGATGCCGTGTCCCGGCCAGAGCGACAAGACAAAAACATTAAAATCCATTATAAGCGAGGCATTTGTTGCGTCCAGTGGGGACATAATTATGGATTATAATGACTATACTGTCTTTTTATGCGTTGCATTACATCACGCCACGTAAACATAAAACATGTCTGCATTTGTGATCAGAGAAATGCAAATTCTTTAAATATAAAAACGTACTTACACTCTGTGAGTCAGAACAGCCGGCATTGTAGTCTACTCTCCCAGGATCAGGAAACAGTCCTCCATAAAATGTGCTGCACACATCTGTAAATTTTGGGTTGAGTGTCTGGAACCAGTTTGGTGTTGTAAATACAACTTACCTACTGATTTCTAGTCGTGTCCATTTTGTTACGGCCAACAAAGTAGTTGCACGAAAAACAGCGTCACACACGGCGGCCTTGAGTATGCGGAGGCCGGCTTGAGTGAGGAATGGCTGGTGGGCTTGAGAACGGCGCGGCGGGCGGATTTGATGAAGGAGCGTCCGGTGGGCTTGCGGTAACCACATGTGATGACCCAGGGCTGGACTCCGCTTTGTCTACGGTGAAAGACGATCCGGTGATCCACAGCGCGAATTTGATTTATTTCCTCAGCGACCAGCAAGGATCAGCTCTAGACATGACGAAGCGATATCATCCTCTTTTAGAAGGCCAAACAAAGTAGTTTCACTTTCACAATGAAACACAGCGCGTTCACGACACGGCGGCAGCAACAACAATACTACAGCGAGAATAAAAGTTACGCCTTCTTTCTTTGCGTGAACATATGGGTGGCGTTATGCAAATCTTCCCACATAGTGAGTTAGATATGTGGGGGCGTGTTAGAAGGAGCCATTTTAGGTAGGCATGGCTGACCCTTAACTTTTATAAAGAATATCTCTTTGGATTATTGGAGACTTTAGTCTTTGCAAATTTACAGGTCTTCTTTATGCACCAAGGGCTTGTAATACTCCAAAGAGAAAGGAACAATTTATATCGCATCATATGACCTCTTTAAAATAAAATATCAAAAGGATTATTAATGCATATTTATTTTCACATCCTTCTTTGATCATAATTTTGATCAGCATATTTGCATGTTTTATCAGGCAAAGCAAATGTCAAAATTCCACTGAAAACATATTCTTATGTTGGCATAGACAGATTATGTTGAAGGTACACAATATCTGGCAACATGCTTGAGCAAACTAATCAAAGTGAAAATATCTGTTTTTATTCTTCTCTTTGTTTTCCCCATGCTTGGCGGATATTGCGTATGGTTACATCACACAGAAAAATGGTCATTTAGCAAACCCAGTTAAACAAGTCATGACACACTACAGTGTACACACAATATGCTGTTTCAGATGCAGCTTCTTTGTTGCCCGTGGATAAATATTTATTATATTCCTTTATAAGAATATCAGGATGTGGACTGCGGTCTGCTAATGAGTGACCTCTGCTCTGTTTTGTCTAGTTACTCTATATCTTTTTAGCTACAGTCTCGACATAGTCAAATTCTGGCTGACCTTACAATAATCAAGAGTAAGTTTTGTGCATAAAACTCAGCACCCATCACAGCGGCACCCAAGCGAATGTGCCTCATTAATACACAGATTTAATGTTTCCATTTGTCAGCACTGATGGATTCTGTCATTTGAAAGGAAGCAGCACATTGGTCAAACATAATGTGTGGCATACGGCGACTTCTGTTAAATTTGGAAAAAATGGTGCAAGCTTTACCAGGTACAAAATCCACTTAATTTGCCTTAAATGATCAGACAGTTGCTTCACTTAGCTAATTGTTTTGGTTTTAAGATCCGAGGCGCTGGGGACATGCATATTAATATTTATCACTTTTATGAGCATAGAAAGATTTGTGTGGTAACATCGCCTAATTGTGATTCTTCTTTCACAGACAGCATCTGGGTGATTACTTAAAAGTCATCCGTCAACAAGACACAACCACACTATTTTCATTAGCCCTAACAAGCTTTGTGATGTTGTGAATTACAATGAAAGTCTTTAGGCTGCATGGGGACTGCTAACTTCATGGTTTTCTATATGGGGAAATTGGGAGTGTTTTTGTCAGTGCATTTAAGTGCTTCAGAATATAAATGTTAATGAGAACCTGTAAAATTACACTTTTAATCAGGACTGAATGGGATCATCTGAATGTGTCTATTCGATGGGTTTTAGAGGATTTAATCCACCCAAGATGCTCTTGAAGATTTGTGTGAGAAACAGATAAGATTTAAATCATTATTCCCTCATAATCTTCTGCACAAATGAGGTTTGAGATGGGAAGATATTGCTGTATAACAGCATAAATGTTGGCCTGCCTCTCACATAGAGTTTCATATGACTTCAAAGGACTTGGAATCTAGTGCTACAAACAAAGACATGCACACATGCATACCTACATACTATTTTACTCTAAAAATACAGGAAACATATTATAAGTTTTACAGACTTAAATTCCCTAGTGAAAAATAAATACATTAAAATATATTTGAAATATATTTATTTCATGCTAAGTATGCTACTGTCACGAATCCTGTTCATAGACTTCCGTTCGCTTGCCACCAGAGGTCTACCCATGTTCAGGCGGAGTCTGTTTAGCGCTTATCGCTCTTCCAGTGATTTGGTTTTCTCCCCTAGTTTCTAGTTCATAGTTCCTAGTTCCTAGTCTAGTCTAGTCTAGTTTAGTCTTGTCTTGTGATTGCCTGATACCTGATTATCTGCCTGTCTTAGACTTCTCTCGTCTTGTCGTTTGGACTATGTTTGCACCTTGCCTGGATTAGTGCATGTTTTGGATTACCTGTTTGCCTTGCCCTCTGGAATACGTTTGCTGATTGAAAAACCCATGCTTGCCCTAGGAATACTCTTTTGTCTTGCCTGTGTTGTACCAGTGTTGTTGTCTGACCCTTGCCTGTTTCATGACCACACCTCTAAATAAAAGCCTTGCATATTGATCCGCACTCTTCTCGTCCCTGTCGCCTCGTAACAATTACAAACATATTTTACATATTTATGTACTTAAAAATACCCCGCAGTTGCACAATTGCTTTGGTATACTAAACTGGTATACTTAAAGTCTGATAAATTGGAACAACTCATTTTGTATTTAATGCACTTCGTGTATATTTGATAATGCTGAAGTGGAACTATTGCAAGTGTACTTCAGGTACACTTTAAACATCTTGCATTTAAAGTCCGATGTTATTCAAAGATCATACATTATATATAAATCCAAAATGTACGACTAATTCTGGGATCATTAATCACTGTTTTTTATATAGTATATTATAAGATGACTTATTTTTCACCAAAATTAACATTTAGCAGTAGGCTACATTTGATTAAATTAGAACTATGAGAAATGAGATCACTCATTAGATGTAATGCAGTTTTTTTTTTTTTTTTACAGTATTTTATTGTTAAACTTGTGATCATTTTGTACAAAACCACCATCACTTTTATGGTGCTTATTTTGTAAATGTAATTAAAATTGTAATTAAAATTTGGTCCCCGTATTACACAAAGGCTCCTTTGGAAAGTCTTTTTGACATGGGAAAATACTGGACAAATGGGTGCAAAACTAGACCTGTTTGCAAACATTTGATTGCAGCTTACATGAGGCTAAATAGTAGGGATATTTGGGCATGTTTAGCATGTGTTACGCTGTTACCTGACACAAATAAATATTTTAGTGGTATGTGTGCACATGAATGATAATATCAGTAGCTAAAATTCAGCCACAGTTTTTTATATATAAACAACTGAAGAAAAAAGCATTAAATAGTTCTTTGCAAAAGTCAAATTATATGATAACATTTCTTTGATATTGCCATTTATGTTGTGCTCCACCTTTTCTCTAATTAAGTTCACAGAGATTGGCTGTTGCAAGTGAGTCCGTCACAGCCTGACAGTTTGAGGTTCATCATGAGCTGCTTGCTGAAGATTAAAAGACATTTACATTTAACATCCATTAATTTAGCAATGCCTTTATCCAAAGAGACTCACAAATGGGAATATTACAAGCACAACCAATTAATCAAAGCGATAAAACAACATTAATAGCACTACCCAAGTTTCAATGAAGTAATGAAAACTATTTTCTTCTTACATTCCTATCATTGTCTGTATGTTTTGAACGGTGAGACTGACAGCATTTGTCTCATTCATAAGATTGATTGATTACTTAGTTTTTTACTCAATATTTTTCCACCAATGTATACCATAATAGCAGTGATGGAAAGAGTACTGAAAACTTGTACTTAAGTACAAGTACTGTTACATTGCTGAAATAATACTCAATTACAAGTAAAAGTACTGGTGTCAAAACTCCTCTCAAAAACTACTCGGAGTACTAGTTAATAGTTACTTTTTAGCCGGCGATATTTAATGAATTACCAAAAAATATTCATATCTATGTGGATCTATGTGGATAATAGCTACTTTGAACAAAACGTCTCAGGTTATGCATGTAACCATGGTTCCCTGAGAACCGTGAGGAAAGAAGGAGGGCTGAAGTTAGGTACTAGTAGCAGCTCCAGACGCTTTTTGCTGACCACGTCGGAACTCTCCCCTTAGCTCCTTTCTCCTATTCCTGAACTCATGTCTCCTCTGCGACCTACTCCTCCTAGGAGGAGGACCGCGAGTAGCCACACTAGCTACCTGGCCCTGTCTCTGACCCACAGACCAGGATGGGCCAAGTTCCCCCTTGTGCTTGGGCGCAGACATAGACCGACGTGGTATAAAGGACTTATATGCTGCTGAGCATGCCTTTGCCTCCCTGAATTTACCGACCACCGTCTCAACGGATGTGCCGAACAATTCAGAGGGCGAAACCGGCTTATCGAGAATAAAATGTTTCTCTTTCTCCCCAATGTCCTCCAGGTTCACCAGCAGATGTCTCTCTGTGGCCACCATTGCCGCCATTGACCTACCGATCGCGGCAGCTGTCTGCTTGGTGGCCTTGAGAGCCAGGTCTGTGGTGCGGCGCAGCTCAGCTACCACCTCAGGGGAGAGCCCCTGACCCTGGTCTAGGTCTTTCAGCAAATCAGCCTGGTATGCCTGCAACACAGACATTGTATGCAAGGCAGCACCAGCCTGACCTGCTGCCACGTATGCCCTACCATTTAAGCAAGATGTCTCTTTAATGGCTTGGATGGCAGGGCCGGAGCCTTTAACGTCGATGTCACCCCATCCGAGAGATAGCTCGCAAGCGTCTCTTTGATAGGGGGCATCGACGCATATCCATGCTCACGCATCCCTTCGACGTTAGCATAATTAGCATGCTGGTACCGATGGATGCGGGCTGAATGTTGTTTATCCCATGCCTTCTCGATCTCACTATGAAGATCTGGAAGGAATGTGAGGCTCACGGGAGCTGAGGGGTTATGTCCAGAAATAAATCGCTCATCAAGCCTGCTGTGAGCGATTTCCCCTTTCTCGTGCCTCCACTGCAGCTCTAACCTAGCAGTAGCACGATCCATAACTTCCAGCAGCTCATCATTCGCGGGGCAGGCAGGCTGAGAAGGCTCAGAAGTATCCTCTTCACCCTCATCAGCCAAATCCTGCTCACCTTGACTGGAAGCCAACAGAGCACTTCCTGCTCGATCAGAGGATGTAAGTGAAAGCACATCTTCTTCCAGCAGTTCACCCTCATCAGCCCCCGGCGAACGCAAGAGATTAACACCTCTCTCGAACTCGTCAGCAAGCTCCATCTGCGATCCCCATGATCTCAGTCTCCTCCTGTGTGGTTTCTTTTTTTCATGCACAAGTCACATGCTCCTGTGGGCGTATTCCTGCAAGTTTTAATAGCTTATTATAAAAATATCATCACCGGAAAATGATGCCAAATATCAATTTTTCACATACACCAATGTTCTGTGAATAAGACAAGCTCTCACCCGATATTAAACTTCACATATCTTACACGCATATTAAATGCATTGTCTGCTAAAACGAGTTATAAGGCAAATATTAAAATATCATGGTTTCAATAACACATCAAATATATAACACATACAGTGGATACATTTTCACTACTTATGAGTTTCAAACGATTGTCTATTAAAATCGTCATGCAAGGTTCTGTTTCTTTTGTTGTGACAAAAGGAGTTTCAGTCAGGGCAGGAAGCAGGTGGTCACAACATGTGATAGATCCCGTGCTTGCAGGCCTGAGGGCATAATTAAATTACTGTCCTTTTCCTGTTTGGACATAATAGTTCCATCCATTGGTGGTCAAAAGACATCGTGGTTTCTATATGTTGTGAACGAAACTTTTCAGTCCTTGATACAAAAGATCTCTGTGTTATCTCTTGATTGGATTCATCTTTAATCACTCCTCTGAGTAGATGACGACCAGACTGGCAGGAAGTCGACCCAGATTATTGGAATCATGTGCTGGGTGATTAGCAAACCTCATGATGGCTGATAGGGACATAATAGTAGTGTCCATATATGATAGAAATCCCTACACCTGCGGGTAAGCAGATATCATTTTTGGGTGAACTATCCCTATAAGTACAAATAAAATACAGCTTTAAAAATATACTCAAAAAAGTATAAGTACCCGAAAAAACTACTTAATTACAGTAATGTGAGTAGTTGTAATTCGTTACGTCCACCACTGCATAATAGTGCTCTCAATTCAAAAGACTTTGAATAATAGACTTCTTAATAAAGGAATATAGTTAATCCATATTTCATGGGCAGTATTGAGTGGAGTATTGCTCCATATGAAGAATTCATGAGCATGATACAAATAATGACCCGTGTTGTTGCTCCCCTGGAGTCAGTCGAGGGTACTGCATCTATAAACAATGGTAATGCTGACTGGCAAACATGAGCAAGTCATTTAAATGGGATGTGAACTCATTTAAATTAATGCATACATTGATAGAGCATTAAGCTCATCTTCAGAAGTTTCAGGAGCCAGAACTTGCCATGGGAGGAGTGTAGTTTTATTGTGGAAATAGTCCGAGATGCTACTTACCTACAGGCAACCCGAGCCTGAATCAATTTCCCTCCCCTCCTTCTTCTAAATAAATATTTAGATAGAAATACTATATTTGAAGTATTTATTTTTTTATTTTATTAATTTTAATTATTAAAATGGAAAATGAATATTATACATATGATTAAACAATGAAAATAACATTTCAAAAGTTCACAAACCTTACACAGTTCACATTAGAGTGTAATTTAAGTACTAGGGCTGTCACGATATTAGATTTTTCACACCACGGTTATTATACACCACAATAATTCACAATATCCATATATCGCAATATCTATAGAAACCTTGGGGAATCAGCCAAATTAATTTTTACTTTGTTTTAGTTTTTCCTTTTACCTAATTAACATAGGGATACTGATAAATACAGGGCACATGCATTTTCACTTCTTCTTCAGGTCACAGCTGACCTGAGACTCTGACTTTCTCTGTCTTCTTTGAAGCGCTCTATGAAATAACAAGAGAGAAAATACTGTCAAGTTCAACAGTATGATGAATAAATACTAACATCAAAACTGATACTTTTACCTGTTAACTTGCGTACCTGAATTTTAATCTCTTTAACCTATAGTTGCGCCGGCGCCAATGAAGTCATGAAGTTAACACACTTCTCATTCAGTTTTAATGTGCACCCAGAAGGACCAAAGATGAGGCATTAAGTGCATGGCACTGCAACCAACTTAACATTTTACAGAGTTTAATGTAGTCGCTCAGTTTTTCTAGATGTTTTAACCATGTAATAGATTTGAACAAAGTCATCAAGTGCTATGTAGGATATCAGACCGAATCAGACAATCTAAGATTTGGTCAAAACCGAGTTGAGACACGAGGAGTCACAAAAATTCCACTGAGGCCCAAGACAACAGGATGTCATAAATCAGACCCCAGCCTCTCTGAAGCAAGCCTAAACCTAAGACCCTGTCACAGAACAGTTTTCAACATTAACACAAAAGAACACATTGACAAGTCCAAGGAGATTGTAAAATTTTGGGGCAAGTTATCAAGAATAATGGTCAAAAGAGATGACCGCATGACTATCACACGAGAGTAACTACAGTCACAAGCTCCTCGTAAATTGACTTCCCCCACTTTACGACAAGAACAGAGAGACTAAAATTCCTTACAGACATTTTAACCTCTGGTCTTTAACATCCCAGCATGGCCGGAAACTGCCTTTCCATGCACTAAATGGACACTACAAGGCCTGGTGCCAGGCTAATTATTGCTATGCATAACTCCATATTATGTATCTACCCCATTTTACCCATCATGTTTTTAATCTTTAATGTGTATGTATTGTTAATAACTATTGAAGAGCTTAAGGGGTCATATTCATGCTTGGTATGTGTGAGTTTGAATTTTCATGCTTGAAACGTTTCTCCGTCAATTCTTGGTCAAATGTATCATATCCTCGTGATAGAAATCATGTCCAAAATCATACTCTACCAGTGCGGGAAAAACGCAGGTCATGTGAATGCTGAGATAACATTGTTTATGAATTGGAAGGAGAAACATTGCAACACCCCGAGCTACAATTGGTCGAAACACCATTTGGGTGTGTTAAACAGCCTGGTTTAAATACTCAGGACACCATCAAACTGCGCTTTTTTGGTCTTTTGCCTTTTGCCTTTTGCGGGTCTGACTTTTTGTGTCTAGCTTTTAGCCATGCGGCTTTTAGCTTTTCACTCCTAGTCATGCTTCTTTAGTTTGAGCGTGCTCTGGCTTACACGCCAGCTTCTCTAAAACCATGAGGAGAAACGCCACCTGTTCTCATCAAACTTTACATCTATTTCTATTTTTTTAGTTTGTTTTATTTTCCGTTGAGATTTTCGTGTTCTGAGTTAAGCCTAACGCCTCATCTTCCAGAAGAGTGCTGTCTACCCTTCAACTGCAGACAACAGCTCCGCGTCGCCAGCCAACGCCCAATCACTGGCTTCCCAAGACTGAACCTCCAGCCAATCAGCAACCTCGGGAAACCCCTTTCAGCAACCAGACAAGAAAGGGAATCCCGCAACACAGAAAGCAAGTACCTCCAGATTCTAACTGAACTGGTGCAGTTAATCTGAATTTTAACCTCATTGAGGAACTCAATGCGATGGTTAAGTGATTGATGGTTGTTCAGGTCTAAGCAATTGCACATTTTGCTATAACTTGGGATTTCACATTTTCATTCTTTTAAACTATTTATTTCTTCACTTTCTCTCTTTCTGCAACTTGTGAGAATGTGTGAATGCGTGTGTTTATATGTCTTAGATTTATCCAATAAAGCCTTATTTATATGGAAAAGAGAAGTATCTTGTGTTTTGTGCTCACAAGTTAATGTCTTAAACTGCCGATCTTGTTACTGTGCTAATTAATAGTGTTTTCACTATATTTTGTATATAAATATCCATTGCAGAGTTGATGTTGTGCGGCTCGTTCAATTAATCGCTGGCCGTCTCAGTGATCAGCGGTAAAACATTGATTCTGTCCTAATTCCCTTACATATTTTTGGTGGAGTTCCCTTTAAAATCTTAAATGATTCCCTTTGAGCTAAATTATTGACCTGTTTCCCTTACAGCTACGTACATGTATTGGCCATGACTTGATGCAAATACAAAAATTAGACGAGTAAAGAAAATGCGGTACTTATTAAAATTATCACCCCTTTATTTAAATATATGAGTACAGGAAACCAATGTTAACAGGTTAATGTAACATTTCCCATTCCATGACTAAAATAATGGTAACTTACTGTCAGTATAATATTGAACATTGTTCTTCTCTGAGTAGCGTGGTCGTGCGCTGCGTCTTCTTCTTGTTTGACAGGTGTCAGTGTTAAGGCGCAATACTGTCACCTGGGAGGTCAACCAGGTACTGGTGCTGGAGTATTTGCGTGTCGTGTTATCATAAGTGTCCTGTTAATTTTAAATATTGTGGTTATTGCCAATATATCGTCACAATATATATTAAATTAACTAAATTAACACAATGTTGATATTTCACGATTTGAATATCACGATTATCGTCAATACTGGTGTATCGCAACACCCCTATTAAGTACTAATAAATAATAGTAATACTAATAAGTATCGGAAAATACTACACATTCACACCAAATGTTGGAGTGCATACTTTAAAAATAAAAAATGTATTGAATGTGCACTTGTATTGTAATCTTAAAATATTTAAACTATTTATCATTTATTAATACATTTAAAATTAATATATTTATAGATTGCAACCTCAATACAAATGTGTACTTATACACATACATCTGATCTCATCATCATCATCATCCAGTCTGTCTGGAATGACATGAAGAAACAGAACAAACTGAGACAGACTGCTTCAAGAAATCTACCTGCAAAGTTACCTGAAAAATTATGTGCAGGTGCACCTAGTGTAACAGCAGCTTTAAACAAAATGGATGGTCACACTAATTGTTGATTTAATTTAGTTAATATAAGTTAACTGATAAAGAAAATCTATTCATGACATTATTTTTGACAGCATCCTCATTTACAGCATTTTTACACACGTTTGGGTGGGGCCTAAAACTTTTAACAGTACTGTAGCTTTGCAGGGAGGTCTCTAGAAGCATCTTGGTGATGTTGCCACAGTTCTTCTGGATTTTGTCTGTCTCAGTTTATTCTGTTTCTTCATGTCATACCAGAGAGACTGGATGATGATGGTGATGAGATCAGATCTCTGTGTGGAGTAGAGATGTAACGATTACCGGTTTTACGATAAATCACGATAAAATGCCCTGACGGTTAGTATTACCGTTTAAAATTATCGCAATATCTCGTGGTAAATCCTGTCCAGCCAACATCAGTCTGACGCAGAAGCAGCATGCAATGTTGTTGTTGTTGTTTTTTGCTTCTGCGAAGAAAAGTTCTCAGCAAGTGGCTTTGAGCCAAGACGAACGAACGTTCAAACTATCAGGTTGACATTTAAGGGATAATGTATTGTATATTCATAGTTAACTTATTACACTGATTTTTTTTGTTTACCTAAAATAATATATAAATACAGGGATATGAAATATTGAATTGAGATTAATGTTTTGAAATCTTATAAATCCATTATGAACAGTGTACAAAACAATCGTCAGGACAATATGATCACTACAGCAAAATTATAGTAGTATTAATACTAAATTCCTCTGATTTCATTTTCAATACAATCAAAAACTGAGACACAAGACGGCAAGCTGCATTTGAATGAAACGAGAGAGAGCACGTCCGCACCTCTGCGGTGATATAAGAGACATGCGGCGAATTCCAAACAGAAGTGAGCATCCCTATGCCCTACTCCCTTCGAAGGGCAGAGCCCTTGAAGTGTGTTCTTTGAAGGGTGCAGGGTATTACTGTCTCGTATAAGCGTTTGGAACTCCCTTGGCGAAGGGGATTACTGACCAAATGTTACCTTGACAACACTGCCCATGCGTGCAGCATTCAGGACTACATCAGTTGTTGTTGCAAATAAATATTTCTTCTTTTTATTATTGATTTATTCAAATATTGTCTAATTGTGTCTTATTTACTATTAAACGTTTTCAAACTAAACTTGCTTACACTACCATCTTAAATCATATTTCTATCACTGACAAAAAATGTTGTCTTACATTAAAATTGAAAAATTGAATTAGCCTATTCTATTTATGTTTGTATGTGAACTAGAAATCAACCCCAACTTTGCTTTAAAAAAACATCACAAGATCTCCTAACCAAAGATCACACGATCACTAACGGAAATCACATTGTGTGTATATAGATATATATCCACACAGTGATTTTTATTATTATATTATAATTATTATTAATTAGTATGGCTTCATGTAATGTTAATTTAATGTTTTTTGCTTAAAAACAGTGCCTATAGCTGCAATGTATATTGTTGTTTTTGATTTCAAATCTAAAACTTATTGAAAGTTTTCCAAGTGTTTTTATCATTCTTTTAAAATGTTTTCATCGAATTTTGAACAAAAACGTGATAATATTTGATAACTCGTGGATATGACATTTTCATACCCGGTCCATCCCTAGTGTGGAGAACTGGCTAGTTGTGTTCAAAAAAAAATAATACACTGTATTATTACAATTAATGCAATTGAATGTTGGAATGTAACCTGATATTCCTACTGACACACTACAGAAATATAGAAATAATGACTTAAAACCCTTTTTTTAGCTGTGAAAATACTAGTGTTCTATAATGTGGCCACCCAGTTATTGTCATACTGACAATAATGTCGCAACATTACGTTTTCATTATGTGGTCACTATTGCTTTGTCTGTTCAACAGATTATTTGATGGTTTTATGCATTTTACCAAATCACGCCCTCCAGCCTGAAAGATGTAGGCTGTCAAACATACACAACTATTAACCAATCATAGCAGTGGGCGTTTACTTCCGAGTCTACAATCCGCCACGCCAATTCAAATAGAGCGTTCTGATGGGGGGGGGGTTAAAACAGGACAGAAAATAGCCTAATATTTCTAAATTATGATGTTTTTTTATGTAAAAATCTTGATAACATTATAGGTGGACCTCAGAGAACTATACAAAAAAAAAAAACAGGCTGTTCATGACCCCTTTAACCATATTTCAAAGACAAAAGTAATTATGAAATCACTCAAGTGGGTCAAAACACTCTAAAGTAACTAACTGCATTCAGTATAAAAATATATTATCATGATAGATCACAACACATCTCCATTTCATTGCAAAAAAAAAAAAAACCTGGCAATTATTTCCAAGCATTACATTCAGTTCACACTTAAGTATACTATTTTGAAGAATATTATTACTGTAATTATTACATCAGTAATTATTACTGTTCTTTTTAAAAGTATCCTAAAGTGCACTTCTTTTTCACATTTATTCATTGTGTTTAGCCTATTTAAAAATGCACTTGATTGAAAACAATGTAGGCGTACACAAAAACATGTGCAAGAACTCCCCACACACCCGCAGATGTTTTTTGTACTTGTGAACACACACAGAGACCTGAGGCTGCTGCAGGCTTTGAATGTGGCTTATCTTTCCTCCCAGTGAACATCCAGAGAGGTTCAGCGGTAGAAAGGCAGAGAGTGCTGAGATGACTGAACCTGCTTCAAAAATCTGTCTTATTGAGCAGCTGCGGCGCGTTGGTAAGGGGCTATCGGCCATCTACACCCCCGACATCAAAGACGTTCGCCAACGCTTCTCTCATGGGTCTGCAACAGTGTTTAAATGAGCTGAATGCAAGATTAGATTGTCACTCAAATGACTTATTAGGAAATAAATCGGTGTGGAGGGCTGACACTGCCAATAGAAGTGTAATCCTAACAGATCAATGACACATGACCCTGACACGCATCGGGAACTTCCTCACTGAGTTACACAAGCAGACTATAAGTGCTTGAGCATTTTTTGTGTAAGTTTTAGACTGAAAAATGCATGGATTTTCTCCTTCCCTAACAGGGAATGTTCTGAGAACTTTGGTTAATATTCTGGCGAGATTCTCCTAAAGTTGTGAACATTCTTCCAGTAATGGTAATAGAACATTTGTTCAGAGTTATCTGGTTATAACGTTTTCAAAACATTAGCACAGGATGACAGAAACATTATGTACTCATCGTTTTTCTATAACATTTAGTTATGTTCATAATTTTTTATGAAAAAAGTTCTTAAAACATAATTTTTTTATCTGGGTTCTGGTAACAGGTAACATTCTGGCAATGTTCTCTCAAAGTTATGAGCAGATATTCTTATATATGTTAATAGTAATGTTAATAGATTGTTAATTTAAAGTTATCTGGTAATAACACTCTCAAAACATTAGCAGTTTTTGTTTTGTTTTTTTACAGTAATTTCCGATGGTTCAGAGAACATTCAGAAGTATATTTCCATAATGTTTGTAAACTTATCAAATGGGATATTCCCTTAATGTGTCCTCTAATGTTCACATAACCAATAATTTTGGTTTGTTCAATTACTTTATTATTGAGTATTATTATTATTTATTTAAAAACATTATGCATATGTCTGAATCATTTTAATTGGACATTCTTTTTTTATTGTTAATACTTAATAGTTTCAGATAGTTTAGAGAACATTCAAAAGTAATTTTCCCATAACGTTTGGAAAAAAGGTCAAATGGAACATTCTGGTAAATGTTTTATGTAACGTTCACATAACCAAGAAAAAAACATTTAAAACAAAAAAAAAAATACACAGGATATTCAGAAATAACGTTGTCGTAACATTTTTGTTAGCTGGGTTAAAACAAAAATATGACTGAACATGAGCTAAAATACAGTGCATAAAAGTCACATTCAGACTGATATACAGCTGCTCTCAGGAGACGGTTTATTCATAATAAGTCTGACCTGGCTCATGCAAACATGCAAATTATATGTCATAAACCAGTAATTTCCATGAGTTGGACTGTTTTATACCAATTACCAACCACACATGAGATCACTTTTGGGGATTTCCCTAAACTATAGCTACAGCACACATGCAGTAAATAAAAACACACCGCAGTACAAGCACAGACTAACTTAAATAATTTCTCTCATCAATTCAGGCCAACAGCTCTGTGCAATTAAACATCCACTGGTGAATAAAAGTTGCACATAACCGATTACGACTGCCGGAAACACGTGTAGGCCAGCCAGCTCACATGTGTGCTGATTATTCTGGTACAAAGGCAAAGTCAAACACAAACACAAAGTGATTAAAGAGCCGTGACATCTGAGATGAAAATATTCATGACATGTTGTTTTCATGTGTCTGACTATGACCTGGAATAGAAGTGCAGTGTTATATTTAGTTATATGTTGTTGTTGTTTTATACAAACTTTGATATGATTATGCATTCTGTATTGCTGAGCCTTGTATCTGTGTTATGTTTAATATATGCTGTGCATTATGTGTTCAGTTAATCTATTTTCTATATTATTCATTCCAAACAGGTCTGCCAAGAGAGATCAATTAAAATTTAGATGTGCATTGAGTTAGAGGAGCTTGGCCTGGAAGACCTGGAAGACCGCCATGGAATGAAGCGCCGAGGCCGCTTGTCCAGAAGACGTATTCTGCTGGACATATTCTTAGAAGGAATACTGTGCATTAGCATTCCTTCTAAACAGCAATGAGACTAAATTAAGTCCAAATTGACTTTTTTCATTTAAACTTTGTAAATGTTTCTCCTAAGAAAATTACCCCAGTAATTTCACACGTGTCTCCTCTAGATTTTCCAAAAGCATCTCAAATTGTGCTTAACTCTGCCATTAAAAGTCAGTGATCCCAAAATAAAAATTTCTCATCAAATGCTTTATTAAATTGTCTGTCTCACAAATAGCACCATAGCATGTATCAGTGCAAACTGTTTTCTTTACTGTTACTAAAAAAATATTGCACATCCAGAGTGAAATTTGTGTAAATCAGACTGCAGGCACAAAAATACTCATACTAGTTTTGTAAATTAAAAAAAAAAATAATAGAAATAATGGGAAAAAATGATGATTGTGTCAGTTTTGTAAGATAGTTTGTCTATTATTGTGAAATGAAGACCGGAGAGCATTTTATGAGTAATCAATGCAAAACACACATTTTTTTTCAAAGGGTTCGTAAATGTATTCTTGCCAATGTTTAAAAGATATGTAAAAGAAATCTGACGTGCTAAATATTTAAAGTTAAATAATAATGGTTGCATATTTAAAAGTAATAAACTATAAAAGCACAATATGATATAGATAATAATAAGTTATTAAATTTCTGGAAAAAATACCATATGGACAAGAAAAATTAGATTTTTGTGAACTATGTTTTAATTAACTTTTATTAATATCTATTTTGTTAATTCTGGTTCATAAACTCAAAAAATTTAATAAAATGCATGTTAAGTAAAATACAAAGCATCTGCAATTTATTGAAGCTTACTTTGTCGTGCAATATTAATGCGGTTATTAATGACACAAATTCCTCTTTTTATGTTCTTGTGGGCTTGAATAATAAATATATTTAATAAGGATTTAATTTGTTCAGAATCCAACAAAAGGGATGACACTTGTATTTAAGCATATGTACAATTATAATTTGCACACATTTACATACAGTTTATTTTCATTCAGAATGTACAAAACAATATACTTGTAGCATTTGGACCAATCAGACACACAACTTTTTTGTTATATTTAACAAATAATATCTAACGCCCCCTCACCTAACCAAAGGTCCAACTATGAGGGTCTATGGACCCTTTCCCTGAAATGCAACTAACACCTCAAAAGGCAGAACAGGCCTCTGGTTCCATGGCAACCAATGCTGATATCACTGGTTTTATTGCCTAAAGGAATGCGGGCAGAGAAACTCCCTCATTTTCCTCATAGGAAAGACACATAATGCGCAGAGAAATGGACTGTTCTCTAATTTATTCATAGGACAACCTTTCTTTGATTGAATACCCATATCCTTCAGGTCATTGTGTATACCATTACTGTCTTGTATAATGTCTGTTGTAGTGTATGCTGTTTTACTCATGTTATCATAGACCACTAGTTAATAAAACCTCACCTATTTCATGTTTGGTCTCAATGAATTCATCTTCGGATGATCTAACTGAGAGTGCATATGACATGCATGCTGATACCTATGCAACATATTAATGTTCTAAGAATCTTTACTAATTTGTGCATCAACACCCAAGCGAATTACATATGCGAAATACCATGCTTAGAGACAAAGAGTCATAAAACTCCCCAGTATTTCTAAACTCCCACTTGGGATTTCCGTCTTCCTCATTGGACAAGCCCTCTTGAGAGGCTTGAATCTCTGCAGTCTTTAAAGGCCACACTTCATGTGACCCGCCCCAGTCGGTGGTTCGGTCAGATGCTAAGATGAAGCTGTGAGAAAACGCTTCAGGATACCAAAAAAGTGTGCCAGGCCTTTCTTCGGCCTAGACCTTTCCATTCATCAAGATCCTCTGACTCAAAACTGATTCTTTTCATCGACCAACTTCAGCAAGATCTTGGGGCCTTAAGATTGCATCATGAATCTCTTTCAGACAGACGCCAGTAATCCCCTTAGTTTTATTAATTGATACATTAGGTATTATTTGCACCTTTTTACAAAGGTGTTTTTGAACTAAGAATCTGACGTTTCCCCTCAGGTTTTAGATCTGCTGAATATGCAACGTGTTCCATAAAATTCATTCTTTATGCCTCTTTCTGTACTGATTTAAACTTTAACCCTTTCCTATACCAACTGTATGTGTGTGTGTTAGACTAGTTTAAGTGTTTATGTAGTATGTTAGACCAGTTTATGTGTGTATGTAAGGTAGGATTTTAGACCAGTTTATGTGTTTATGTAGTATGTTAGACTAGTTTAAGTGTTTATGTAGTTAATAAAACCTTACTTGTATCACACTTGACGTGTTCATTGTTTGCTCATAACCGGAGTCACTTAATCATGCAGATTTATGCTTTAAGCTTTTGTAGAATTGTACAGTAAGTAAGTTATTTCCCTTAACCAGGAAATGAACGTTCTTATAATTGACAAGACAGTTGACCCTGAGAAGTCAACTAAATATCTACAGCGGATCTAAAATATGAATAGTTAATTATAACTAGTTATGGTTAATTATTCATATTTCCTGTTGTGAGCTAAATTCGCTACATACTGGATATAAAAAAACAACGCTTCAGTCTCTGCAACATTTGAGACTGACGTGATGTCATTTTTGTCACGTGCAAACAAGCAAACTAGCTGATCGAATTTAAACCAGGTTTTACAATTTCCGTAGGACTTTCTCATTAGAGGTTTGCAATCATGAGGGGAAGGGCGGGGCTACCTGCTTTTTAACCAATTAAATCATGTTTTCATTTATAGACTTGCTCTGATTTTATTGGTTCAATAACACACAAGTCATATTCTTCATTTGACACAACACCATTCACTCCTTTTCTATGAATATAAAAATTAAATACTAATACACATTCATTTATAACATGTGTACAATTAAGCTGATGAGTCATCATGACAACTAAAAAGCACCTTGGAAGCAACAGTTACATATGTTCAACCATCTAAACAGCCTTCGTCATCTGTATTCCAGTCAGTCATTGTCAAAGTGGTTTCAACTCAATGGCTGTCTCTCACCTGAGAGGTGATAAAATAAGTTTGTCTTCCTTGCCAGATGCCTCCATATCTTCCATTAATTAATTACTGCTAATTAAAAAAAGCCACTGAACGCCCTGGATGCCAGCTGAGTGAAAGTGGCCTTTCAACTATTTATGGATGTGTGACACTGAAATCTGCTGCCCACTCATTTGGAAACAGAAATACGATGAACTCACATGAAATTTGAGTCCAAGCGGACAGGCATATGGCTGTTTACTGTGATTGCCTCATATCTGCACTGCTTTGTGTGCTGTGGAAGTACACATCTTGTTAGAAAATGTCATTCTACTTTTATGCAAATGCCTCAATAACTCACTCTGGTGCTGCCATCAACTCTACAGATCACAAAAATAAAATATAAGCTGCTCTTTTCATGTGGAAAAGTGGTGCCATAAAAGTCCATATGACCGTTGACAGCTTTGCATGATGGCCGTATTTGCCTATAGGTTGAAGATACTTTGTTTTGCATCATTAAAACCAAAATGACAGTGTTTGGCTGGTTAGCATGGACAGACCAGTAGATGCTTTATCTAAGCATTATGGGGGCAACGAGCATTGACAGCCATTCAGAAGCAGCTGTGGACTGCCATGCAGTTACATTTATTCCATTGTATGTTAGTATAAATGTAGGGGAAAAAATTCAAATGTTTATTTTTAATGTTTCTGAAAGTCTCTTATGCTAACCAAGGCTGCATTTATTTGGGTAAAAAGTGCAAAAAATCAGGAATGTTGTGAAAATATTATTAGAATTAAAAAACAAATTTCTATATTAATTTATTGTAAATTATAATGCATTCCTGTGATCAAAGCTGAATTTCAGCATTATTATTCCAGTCCTCATATGCAGATTTTTTATTTTTTTTACTAAGAGTAATACCCAACATTTTGAATGGTAGTGTATGCATTTTGTAATATTCATTATATTGAAGATTCTTCAATAGTGATTCAATTTACAGACTCTTATTTCTCTATTTTTCCCATCTATCTTTGAAATCATAACTCAGTCACTACTGAATGATACTTTACTTGTTCTCATGGTCATCAGCCAATCAGTGTTGACATGACATAATTTTCCTGCAGCTAAAGAGCTATTAGTCACATGGCATTTACGCCTCAGTCTCTCAACACAGTGCTTCCAGATCTAATAACAGAATGCAGATGGCTTCCAGTGGTCATAACAGGCCAAGCATCCACCACTGAGATCAATAGAAATGCTATCAGATAATTTTCTATAGGTGTTTCAGATCAAACTCACCACAATATTCGCTGTGTCATTGAAACACAATAATAATATCTAATGATAGATTGCTGAACTCTGGTGAAAACACCAGTAGTTTGGAAAAAGCAAACATGACTGCTTGGGTTCATGCCTGCAAGTCCCATCTGAGACACAAGCTCTATGAATTATTAGTTGAAATTCCAGGATAAGAGAAAACAGATCATACTTTCCTCAGATAATGGTAGTCATATGAAATTTACAAGATTTTTTTTTTTAAGGCACACTATTAATAAGTAATAGCAAATGCAGAATAGAGTGAAGTATGTTACCTGCAAAAAAGCATATGGCCCTGTAGTGTATTATTCAGTTTTCCTCCATGATTAATAATCCAGTGACCGACAGCGCTCACACACACACACACACACACACACACACACATGAATCCAAAAGTCTGAGAGCAGTAGACCACTTTTGCATTATTTTCTTAAAAAATGCATTTTATTTTCATTATAAAACTTACAGCATGAGAAACTGTAAAAAAATTAGCCTACATGCCTTTTTTACATTGAATTTTACAGAATATTTATGTCTGTCTTACTTTAATGGCAGCAGCAATGGAGTTCATGAACAAACCTAATGATAATGTTTCCTGCAGAATTTGAGATGATCCAAGAGTCTCAGAGGAAGAAAAACAATAACACCAATCAATACAAAGAGTCACATGATCGCTGACACTAATTTACTTACATTTGATTATCAATAGTGCACAATCTCAAATAGGTCTATCTTACATCAGTATGGTTGTTGGTTAACCTGTTAGACAAAATATGTCTAGTGGTTTGGAATGAGAGGGCACAGGATGACTCTAAATTTAGATTTTTTTATTAATGTTTAGCCTTAAAGTAATAAAAGAAATTATCAAATTATTAAGCTTAATTTAGTAAATATAATGTGTATCTTTATTAACATAACACTATATTAAATTAGTATTGATATAGTAAAATAGGTCAGTTATGCTAAACGAGGGAAATATATAAATTTTTTTCATCTGCTTACACACTAAATCTTTCTTTGTCACACAGTTTCTGAAAGCTGACACTCGAACAGCAGAAGCACACACCAAATCTGTAAAACCATACGCTAATTCTCGGCCTTTGACTTAGTTTTCAATTTCATAAAACACTTTTTGCAAAACACAACACACAATTCCTATGTAACACACAACAATCTAGCAGGAATTAATAATATGGCAAAGGTGTTTGCAAATGTTTGCTTTTGAGATTTGTTTGTGGTATTTTGAATGCAGTGCTTCATTTTGAAAGAGATGTGAGGAATTTTGCATTTTGTGTGTGCAATTCTTGGTTTTGTGTGTAAAGTTTTGAAAAAAAGAGGCAAAGTTTTGAAAAATGTAAGCAGTTGAAAAAAAACTGTAAATAAATGAAACACTTAATGCTAATATATGTAGTAAAAAATTGGTAACACTTTAGTATAGTGACCAATTCTCACTGTTAACTAGTTGCTTATTAGCATGCCTATTATTAACAAACTGGCTGTTTATTAATACTTATAAAGTTCATATTCTGCATGACCATACTCTACATCCCTAATCTTAGCCAATACCTAAACTTAACAACATTACTAACTATTAATTGTCATGGTTATGTTCTGTTTGGTTTAGTTTTACCTGTGTTTCTGTTTCCTGATTTAGTTATGCATTAGTTGCTATGTTTTTTTTATTAAATAGCTCCACACCTGTTTCAGTTCTCCCTAATTACCTTTTCTAGCATTTAAGTCCTGTGTTTTGCTTTAGTTCCTCAGTTCTGGTATTAATGTTGCTTGTGTTGGTTTTCTGTGATCTTCCTGTCTGTGGATATGTTATTAAAGGAAACTAGTTGTTTTTTTACTCCTGCGTTGTGTGGTTTATGTAGCCAGCACGTGACAGAATGCCTGAACTCCAAGTAGAAAAATTGTGGGGTTTTTCATTAATTTCCTCTCCTGTCCAAGATGGATTTACCAGCTATCCAGCTTCTTTGCCTGGAACAGCAGGAACGTTCGCTGGAGGACCACACTAGGGACTTTTTAGATGTCGTGTGCCTTACTCATTTCCCTGACCACTCACTTTGTGTCTTTTACTACACCAGTCAGAGTGAGCGGTGTAAGTCATGCCTGCCAGTGAACAGTACAAAAGAGAATTTTGCTGCGTTTGTGGAGTGGGTGCTGGTGAGGAGGCCCGGGGAGGAGGACTTCACCAGCCCCACTCCAGACTCCGTGACCAGCCAGCCGTCATCCAGTTGCACAGAGCAATTGCCTGAGCCCATCGCTGACAGAGTGCCTGAGCCTGACGCGATACGAGAGCGGACCTGAGTCTGCCGCAATATGAGAGCGGACCTGAGCCTGCCACGAATACGGGAACACTGGACTGAGCCAATCATTGCCCCAGAGCCTGAGCCTCTTGAGACATCTGACCAGGTGTGTAAGCCAGCTACACCGCACATGCCTGAGAAGTACTCGTGGAGATCGAGGGCTTGGAGGGAAGCCCTGCCCACACTCCCACCACTGAGGGTGAGCTGCAATTGGTCTCTGAGACTTATTATGAGGAACGAATGGACTTTTTTAGGGATTTGATTGATTGGTTTGCAAAACTATTACCCTATTCTCCTGAATCTCAGCTGGTTCTGTCCAGCTCTCTTGCATTTCTGCGGGTTCCGTTCAGCTCTCCTGTGTCTCCTATGCTCACTGTGACTCTCAAGCTCACTCTCCTGCCTCCTCTTATGCCAGCTGGCTCCTCAGCCCTGTCTCCACTGGTTTCTGTCAGTCCCTCAGCTCACCTTCAGTCAGAGCCATCTGGGAGTTCTGAGCCGCCTCGGGACTTCCAGTCTCCAGCTCTGCCTTGGCGGCCATTCAGCCTCAGTTGCACTGGCTCCGCCGTGGTCTCCCAGATCCCCACCTGCGCCTCTGTCACCTGAGCCATCAGCGCCACCTTGACCCCCCGGATCCTCGGTGTCACCCTGGCTCTGAGTCTCTCGATTTCCATCCCTGGGCTTATTTTCCACTGGCTCCATACTCCGCCCTGGCCCTATGAACTATGCCCCTTTGCCATTACCTGCTTCTTGCCTGTCCCACGCTCGCCTCCTAAAACCCAACGCTCCCTCTTCTGTTGGACTTTTTGTGGGTGCGAGGACACACCTTTCTGGGAGGGGGGTGAACTGTCACGATTATGTTCTGTTTTGGTTTAGTTTTACCTCTGTTTCTGTTTCCTGATTTAGTTATTCAGTTGCTATGGTTTTTGATTAATTAGCTCCTCACCTGTTTCAGTTCTCCCTAATTACGTTTTCTAGTATTTAAGTCCTGTGTGTTGCTTTAGCTCCTCAGTTCTGGTATTAATGTTGTTTGTGTTGGTTTCATGTGATCTTCCTGTTCTTCATGTTATTTTAATAAGCAGCACATTAGGACTTTATTGACGTAAAAGTCTTAGTTAACTGTTTGTTAATAGCGATAATTGGACATTAAAATAAAGTGTGACCAAAGTCTTAATTTAGTAACTTTATTAACTAAACTCTTAATCCTAATTTAGCATATTTAGTAAACTATTAATGTATCTAAATGTATTATTATTATTATCATCATCTCATCATCATCATCATCATCATTAAAACAATCACAGTCTCAATCTAAATTAAAATAATAATAAAAAAACACACACAGAATAAACCAAGGTTAATTTTATATACCAATACCCCATATTCATGTAAATACAAATGTCTGAAAACAAGCAGCTTTGTCATAATTGCAGCATAAATACAACTGGTTTAAAACAAAAGTCCTGATGCAAAATCTGCTGTGTCTGTCCTCGCTCAACCCAATGCCATATGCTGCACACAAATATGTATATAATAATGCAAACATACAATATGTATTAAATGCATTGCACTTTCTACGTCTGCACGAGACAGTCATTCAAAAAAAACTATACGACTGCTATCCAAATATGGTTCTTCATTGACCTGTGTTGACTGAGTCTTTAATGAAATATTCTCTGCATCAGTGGAGCAGAATTAATGAGAATGTGTCTTTGCCTTGAGTTATGCTTCAGCCCATGAACTTGGCAAGTGAGCTTGAGATAGCGCAGTAGGGTGGCCAAAAAAAGAACACCGCCCCCTTTCCAAATATGTTACCACTGCTGTTTGAGACTAAATGCACTGCTAACAAATTAAATTAGTCCTCTTACATTTTTATGTATACACAATTCACATCACAGCCAAGTATTAGAAGTTTTAAATGGATAGGCCACACAAAATGATAATTCTGTCATCATTTACTCACCCTCATGTCGTTCTAAGCCTATAAGACATCAAAACTCTAATTAAATCTGACAGTTTCTGTCCCTCCACACAAAG
This sequence comes from Sinocyclocheilus anophthalmus, assembly GCA_018155175.1. Lineage (NCBI taxonomy): Eukaryota > Metazoa > Chordata > Actinopteri > Cypriniformes > Cyprinidae > Sinocyclocheilus > Sinocyclocheilus anophthalmus. The sequence goes on along the minus strand of JADLZN010009257.1, from coordinate 57,990 downwards.
TCCAGCTAAAGAAAACTGAGAAGAACCAAAAAGTTCAAAAAGGCATCATGAAATGAATCCATATGTATTGAGCAATTTAATCCAAGAGATGAACAGATTTAATTTAGGATTTTATTCGCATACGTACACACATACTGTACATAGAGTGCGTCACATGTGATAAACACAGAAGCTTGAGTATGAATCAGATGCTAGAACAAACCTCATTTGTTCTTGTACATCATGCACACGTTACCATATATTTATATGAGTAGTCAAACATAAACGGGTCATGAACTGAGAAACCAAAATTACCTTGATCTACTGCATCTATAAGAGTTACTGTACTATAAAAATAGCCTGAAGTTCAGAACTTAGAACGAGAAACTTTCTCGTTAGTCAAAACAGCTTATATTGAAGCCAGTCTTCCAAAACGGCAGCTTGTGGAATGTACAACTCTATGATGTAATAGTGGGCTAACACCGCTCGCGAAGAAGATCAAACTGTCCTACATCACTGCCTGTTTAGCCCCGCCCACCGATTCGCGTATGTAGTATTTACGAGAGAGGCAAATGCACAGGTCTACGCAGAAACCAAACGATAAAGATGGCTCTTTGCATTGCCTTCCTTCTGATCTCATGTTATTTTAGGAAAGAGTGGATGAAGTTTATTTTTAAATTAATCAGTAAGAACGTGGTCCTTTTTTCACTTAATTTTACTACAGATTTGTTTACAAACAAGGCATAATTCAATGCAGGATTTTCAGAAAGATTGAAACTAAAAGACGATGCTGTGCCGACTACATTGAATCTGACAGTAATGTTGCACCACACAAGTGAGTAACTGTTTTTATTACGTGGTCACTGCTGCTGTGTCTGTTATACAGATCGTTTGATATGAGTATTTATGTGTTTTTAACTTAAATCACAGCAGCATCCATCTGTGAAGGACATAGACGTACAGCATCCATCTGTGAAGGACTGTCAAACATATACACAACTATTAGCCAATCATAACAGTGGACGCTGACTTCCGAGTCTACAATCCGCCCACCGGCCTATTCAATGAAGCGTTTTTCTGATGCGGGGGGTCAAAACTATTTTCTATAGTAGTCAATAAGATAATACTCAAATTTACGAGGTTTTTTTATGTAAAGATTGAGACATTATAAGCGGATTTCTAAGATCAGTATCAATAAAAAAAACCTGAGGCAGTCATGACCCCTTAATGAGCGACAGGGCTCCGAAAAATTTCAAAATACTTGGTGACCCTTCGAGCAAGCATTTCTCATGATTTGAGTCAAAAATTATTTAACTAACCCGAAATAATAATAATAAAGAATAATAATAAAACAGATATCGGATGAACTTTACCGTGGACAAATCGCATGATCAAAAAAAATTTTTGTCAAATAAACAAATCACAGAGCAGAGTACTAATCCAAGGTATATTATGGGAACATATGGTTTTTTTTTTTGTTTGGTTTTTTGGATGAGCAAAAAATGTTTCTTTATTATTTAAAGAACACTTTAAGTACTCCTTGGATATTACAGCAAAAACTAGTAGCATAACTAATAAAGTTCAACATATGGCAGACAAGGTGAATGTCTAGTAATAATATAAGAAAATTAAAACACGTTCAAGATAGATAAATAAATATTGCAATAGCTACAACTAGTAAGTCTTAATTAGTTTCAGGCACGAAAGTATAATTAAGTTAAAATAATACTGCTTAGTGTTCAGGTGATAAATTAAATATAGATTAATCTTATTAAAGTTGGTTTGTCCTGATTAACGTTATGACACAGCAGCCGGTTTTTAAGGCAATTTGTCCTTTAGGACCTACTACACAGCCCTAATGAAAATTCACAGTAATTAGTCAGTTCTGTTCACTTCACTTAAGACACAAACCAACGTTTAAGGGGATATTGCCAAGCGGGTAAAGCAACAGGAAAAAAAACTAAAATAAAAATAATAACCCAGGAAGATACGCTTCTTAAAAATAAAGGTGCTAACGACGGCGAGAGAAGAACATGTGTCTAAATGGTTCCATAAAGAACGTTTAGCATCTGAAGAACCTTTCTGTTTGACATAAGGTTCTTTGTGGCGAAAGAAGGTTTCTTCAGATTATAAAAGGTAGGAAAGAGATGTATATATGTATATATATACAGATATAGATATATATATTATATAATATATACACACCCAAACCCAACACACACACACGTGGGTACAAATAAGTGTGAAACGTCACCATTTAATTTTTTTTCCAGTAATATATCTCTAACTGTGCTGTTGACATGACATTTTCACCAGATGTCGGTAACAACCCTAGTAATCCATACATACAAAGAAAACATTACAAATAAGTTCAGAAATTAAGTTCTTTGTAATAAAATGGAATGACCCAGGGAAAAAGCATTGAACATGCTTGCTGAAATGTATTTAATACTTCGTACAGAAGCCTTTGTTGGTAATGACAGCTTCAGGACGCCTCCTGTATGGAGAAACTAGCCGTATGCATTGCTCAGGTGTGATTTTGGCCCATTCTTCCACACAAACAGTCTTCAAATCTTGAAGGTTCCATGGGCCTCTTCTATGAACTCTAATTTTTAGTTCTTTCCATAGATTTTCTATTGGATTCAAGTCAGGTGATGGGCTGGGCCGTTCTAGCAGCTTTCTTTCTCTTAAACCAGTTGAGAGTTTCCTTGGCTGCGTTTGGGATCGTTGTCTCGCTGAAATGTCCACCCTTCTTTCATCTTCATCATCCTGGTAGATGACAGCAGATTTTCATCAAGAATGTCTTGGTACATTTTTTCCATTCATCCTTCCTTCAATTATACGAATTTTGCCAGTGCCACACCATGATTTTTTTGGGGTGATGTGCAGTGCCATTTGACCTCCAAACATGGTGTGTGTTATGGCATCCAAAGAGTACAATTTTTGTCTCATCTGACCAGACTATATTCTCCCAGTATTTCACAGACTTGTCTAAATGTTGTGCAGCAAACTTAAACGAGCTTCAACATGCTTTTTCCTCAGCAATAGAGCCTTGCGTGGTGAGCATGCATACAGGCCACAGCGGTTGAGTGCATTACTTACTTATTGTACTTATTATTTTCTTTGAAACAACTGTACATGCTAATTCCAGGTCTTTCTAAAGCTCTCCTAAATGATCCTGGCTCTTGGACAACGCGTCTGACATATTTTCAATTCTATGTCAGAATTGTGAGGAGCACCTGGTCTGGCAGGTTTATGGTGAAATGAGTCTTTCCACTTCGGATATGGCCCCAACAGTGTCACTGGAACATTCAGAAGTATATATATATATAATATATATATATTATATATATATAGATATATAGATATATATCTATATATACTGTATATATGTATAGAATATATGTTCTGTGTCGTGTGGTGTGTGTGGGTTTGGGTGTGTCAGGGCCGGTGCACAGGGGGGTGTGAGGGGCATCGGCCCTTGACCACACACACAGCACTGGACATCCTCCCTCCTACCAAGCTGACTTTTGGTGGGGAAAAATAGATTTTAATTATGAACATAATGGTTTATGTAAATATATATAATTGCCAAAACCATAGGCTTTCTAGCATAATATATGCTACTAAGCAACAAGTTAGGAGAGTTTATTTCACAAAGGTCGCATTTTAATTGGCAATCTCTGACACAAATTCACGCGGTGCAACTAAGAATGCACACTACTGAGTAAGCTATGTTAATATATTTTTTTAATGTTTAATAGAGGCTAGAGGATCATAGTGATTAATTATTTTCTGTATTGTTCTGGTGTTGCTGTTCAAGCTGTTTCTAACTTTTAAACATTAGCATCTGTTAAATGGGTCCCGCCTAATGATGTATATGTCAGGGATGTCGCAATGAGCTTGGGTTTCATTATAAAGCAGACCTAATTAAGTATTGGAGTTGTGGTGGTATCATTGTGCTGTATTTGTGGTAAAACTGCTGCTAAGACATATTTATTTCCTGGGTTTCAGATTTTCGAATTGCGGGCTATGCTAGTTTGTTTTATTAATACTCTGCCATATGTATTTGCTAAGTAGCTTTGTCAGGGTCATTAACTTCAGAACTATTTTTATTCCACTGCTATGAGTGTTCCATTGTATTGTCAATGTAAATGCAGTACTTGAAATTGGGAATGGCTTACTCTTCATATCAGGTTCTTATAGCAGTTCCGCTCCAATAATCTCGTGCGTAGTACATCATTCTAAAACACTGCGCTCAAGTTAAAAGAAATTCAGCTTCTAAAACACGTCTCCAGACCTTGCACTTTAAAAAAAAAAAAAAAACTTCCACTGACCTGTCTCGCGACCAAAACACTATCTGTGTGAACCCTGTATTCTAATAGTTGTAGCAGTAGTTTGTAACTTCGTGCTATGTCATCGCCCCCTTTCGTCTCCTCAGCTGCCACTCACAGTGCTGCGCTGGTGCCGGGCTCTGTGTGTGTGTGTGACCCTGGACTACAAAACCATTCTTAAGTCGCTTGGGTATATTTTTTAGCAATAGCCAAAAAAACATTGCATGGGCCAAAATGATCGATTTTTCTTTCATGCCAAAAAATCATTAGGATATTAAGTAAAATATCATGTTAGTAATATGCGTTGCTAAGAACTTTATTTGGACAACTTTAAAGGGGATTTTCTCAGTACTTTGATTTTTTTACACCCTCAGATTCCAGTTTTTCAAACAAATCATACATCAGTGGAAAGCTTATATATTCAGCTTTCATATGATGTATAAATCTCACTTTCAAAAAAATGACCCTTATGACTGGTTCTGTGGTCCAGGGTCACACACCCACAAAAATAGAATATATATAGATAATAATATAGACTATATATATATATATATATATATATATATAATATATATATATAACTTGGTATATAGCAATCAACGACGAGACAGATTCACATCTTTGCCAACCCACAAGCACGATTTATATTCCGATGCAATAATGTTTTTTTTTTTTTTTTTTTTTTTTTACAGTTAGAATGGCAGCAGCATATTCTTTGCTGAGAAGGCATCTGTCTAGATACGAACGGGAAGATGGATGGGGGCAAAACCATACGGCAACGTTTTTTAAAAAAAACGGCCTTTAGCCAGGAGCTTGAAAATGGAAAGATGTTCTCCTCTGTTGACCAAAAACACACCGATAAGTCAGATGTCCAGATGTGGCCAAAGGACTATTTACAGTTTACAGCCCAGTTTGTTATGAAAGGTCAGACCCAATGACCATGATTTTGATGAGTAGGTTGGTTTTGAAGGAACCTTTCCATCTAACAAACATGTTCCTTTCCCAACCCCACATATCAGATGGAAATGATAGGTGGAAATGAAAGTTCAAGACTCCCATGATTCAGCAAATCTACTGCAGTTTCAGGATCGACAAGGGTTTTGATCCACATACATGACCCACTGTAAGCTCATCGTCCCTTCATGTATTCATTTTCTCAAATACTGCAAGAGCGTGTTATTAATGGTTTCATGGCTCCAGCTGTTCACCATCATAAACCGAGTAAACTGCTGCTGTCAAGAGCAGACGTTCATCCATTTACAGTCTCCCACCATAAAAGCCCAGAGCAAGAGCGCAGGCCCATCCATTTCACATTGTGTTTCCTTTCATAATGACAGTCAAACATGTTTTACTGATTCTGCCTCTTTCCTTCAAGGATCTGCATTTAAAAAGAGAGAAGTGTAAGCAAACCTCCAAAGCAGCGGGAAAAGTCATAATAGTGCAATGTCAAAACTGTGCAATGTCTTGTTGTTACAGGCCCTATCTTTCATCATGCATAAGAGATGCATTTAACGAATTAGTCAACTTTTATTTTGTAGGACTTGTGCTACTGCGATAAGAAATTTAAGTCACCATTTTAAATGAATGGGATGCTTTAGGCCACGCCATGTGCTAGAGTCATTTTAATAAGCCCATCCACTTGCTGCTTTCATCTTAAATAATCCTCTTTCCTTAGAATGTTTGCATAATATGACTATCACTATCTCATCCAGTGTTCACCAACATTGGCTTAGATCATCACCAGATCAAGTTTTACCAATTGGATTAACAAATTATCAACTGGATATTTGGTGACAAATAATGTTTTATTTAAAAAAAAAAAAGTAACACTTTACACTTTATTTTAAAGATCAATTTTTACTATTAACTAGCATGCATATCACTAGCATATTGGATGCTTATTAGTACCTAAAGCACATATGAATACCTTATCTGCTGACCCTCATTTAGATACCGTAATACACCCCTACTAAATTTAACACTACTGTGGTATGTGTCTGCCTGCGCATTTAGGAGGAACCAACTCAGGACTTGGGTTTGATGCCAGGAGATACTTTTATTCAACAACTGAGGAATACAAACGGAGCTGGCTTCCTCTGCAGCGAACATCTCCAGAATGTCTAGCTTTTTATAGTTCTGATTTAAGGCGTGGGGTATATTCAATACATAGACTGGTTCCTTGGTGTCATAACAATTCTCCCTAGAGAGAAAGGCCCCCCCCCCAAGTCTGGGTTATGGTAAAGAAAGAAAGCCCCCACTTATGTTTTCCAAATGTTTCTCATCTGTGGTTTGTACATTTTGCCACGTAGGCCTGTTTTTACACACAGGATTATAATGGAAGTATAACTGGATATTTAAATGGTTATATTCATAATGATTACACTTGAACAATTCATATTTTAACCAATAAAAAATATACTGCACCTTACAACAATTATTAAGCAGCAAATTTGGAGTTTACTGGGGCAAAAGTCATAGTTAATGATTAGTTTATAGTGAGAATTGGACATTAAAATAAAGTGTGATGAAACATGTTAACGAATAGTTATTTCTGCTGGAAATTCATTTAAAATAGTGTATAATAATATAAAAGTAAATTAATAGTTTTACTTTCAGAACACATTGAATAAAATTCAGTGTACATATGTATAGAGTATGCTGATGCATTTATAACCAAGGGTGTACAATAAGGTTTAATAAATTGTAGAACTAGAAATTAAAACTTCTCCAGACTGTTTCTCAAGTCGAGCAAACAATAATAATTAGAGCTCTGACATCCAACTGTCAAAATTAACAAGCACTATTCAAACCTTATTTGGCAATGATTTATTCAAGGGTTTTATGCTTATTTAAAACTTTATAAATCAGAGATGTCCCTGATCTAGGAATCCATACTTCACTGCCTATTGAAAAGCACTTAATATACAGCCATATAAATTATTGATTAGTCTGCATGGAGAAACCACCCGCTGCATTAATCTTGTATGCTGCTGCACTCCTGACCAGATTTAACAAGTCAAGTCGAGTCAGAAACCAGAGTTTGGAAGATCTCTTTTGGCCTTATATATGAAACACTACATTTCAACAAGACCATGAAACAGTTAGTAGATTGAACTCTGCAGCCGTCGTGACCCTAAACACATTAATCGCTGTCAAAGCAGTGGAGTACAAATCACACAGACGACAGGCCAGAGTGACCCTAAAGAGAAATATGTCCCAGACTACAACGAGGAATGATCTTATTCAAATCTGAAAACAAGTTGTATAGCTTGAGTTTACATTTACAAACATTTCACATAAACAACATGTTATCAAGAGAACAGCCGAGGAATCAGATAAGCTCTGAAGCCAGAAGACAGAAAGGCCAACACAGACAAAAAAAAACTAATGTAAACATTGGGACAGCAAACACAGAATGGAAATATTTGATGTTGGCATGTAATTTGAGTAGTGTGGCCAAGTTTTCTCTTCTTTTTTTTTTTTTACTTTGCATGGTAAGCAATTAATTCATCGTGGAGATTGCTCCTAAACGAGGCGCGCTACCTTTTCGGAGGGTTATAGAGCAGTAGTTGGCGTTCCCTGCGGTATCCGCCGTTAGGGCACCGCCCTAGTGCTTAACGGTGACCAGAGGACAGTCGCGAGGACTGTTCCTTTAGAGGTCACATGGAGATGTGGAGCCACGCCAAGCGGTCTCCTTGGGATTCCTAGTCTAGTCTTCCTAGGAGATGATGTGGGTCTGAGGACCATCGTTTTCAATATAGGAGACTTCAGCTAAGAGAGTCCTGATGCATGGCTCAGGACCTCGGAGGGCAGGCCAATCTGGGGAAGAGAGGTTCACACCGCACGGTGCCGTCTCTCCTCAGTGCCCTCAGGAGAACATTCTGCCAACCCTGCCACCTACGGTGCTTCAGGGCGCAGCTGTCTCTGGCGAGTGCTCTTCAGTCACCGACCGGAGATTGTACTAAGAGGCTCGCTACCTCTTCGGAGGTCTCTAGAGTAACTAGTTCAGCCGTCCCCTGCCGGTTCGCCGCTTCAGGTCACTGAGCTAGCCACTCTGATTACACCAGAAGCTAGTCTTGAGAGACTGATTCCCTTAGTAGACCTTTTCGGCAGCGTAGAAACTTCTGCAAAATGTGTCTCAATGGGTCCTGCACAATGTAAAAAGAGGCTACCGAATCTGTTCGCTTCTCCTCCGCCTCGTTTCAATTGGGTCATTCCCACTCTGGTGGGCCCCAAGCAGACTCTGGTAATGGAACAAGAAGTAAACACTCCCTTGAGGAAGGAGGCCATCGAGGTGGTCCCTCCTCTCGACAGAGAGTCTGGGTTCTACAGCCGGTACTTCACCGTTTCACAGAAGGATGGAAGTTCCTGAGGTTTGCTTTTGGGGCAAAAGCCTACCAATACTGGTTCTTCCTTTGGCTTTGCACTCTCACCCCACATTTTCATGAAGTGTGTGAATGCTGCTCTGGCTCATCTGTGGCTCCAGGGCATCTGCATACTCAAACACATCAACGATTGGTTGATATTTGCTCAATCTGAGCAGATGGCGGTTCGACATCGAGATGTCATTCTCACCCACATGAGAGAGCTGGGGTTAAGACTAAACGCCAAGAAGAGTGCGCTGCTTTCTCCAGTACAGAGAACCACTTATTTAGGCGTGGTGTGGGACTCAACCTTGATGCAGGCACGTCTGTCTCTTGCTCAGTTTTGAGTCGATCCTCACTGCAGTTGCAAGACTGAGAGAAGGCCGGTCACTCACTGTCAGCAGTTCCAGAAACTGCTGGGTCCGATGGCAGCTGCGTCCAACGTGATACATTTTGGCCTGCTGTACATGAGACACTTGGTTCTTGTCTCAGGGCCTGGTGCTGGGAGCTCCTTGTCGCCGCGTAACGTTAGCGACGGACACGTCCCTCACCAGTTGGGGAGAAGTCATGAGTGGCCTGAGCGGACACAGTCTGGGATGGTCGCTCTATGTGGCACATCAAACCTGGAGATGCTAGGCCGTGTTTCTAGCATTGAAACCTTCATACCCAGACCTAAGAGATCGCCAAGGGTGGTGGCCGCACTGGATGTCTGATACAGACTATGGCCGAGGCTTTGGCTGTATGCCTTTCCCAGATAGCTCTGCCTCCCGGGAGTTCTCGCGAGAGAGTGGCTGGGAAGGGTCCATCTGATGCTAGTTGCCCCGTTCTACGGACCTGATTTCCAGACCTTCTCGACGGCTCCCACGGGAGAGGCCACAGGCGGGATCTCTCTCAAAGGTACGATCTTTTCAGCGGCTATGGAAGCTGTGGGTGTGGGCTCTGAGGAGGCACAACTCATAGCTTTTGGTCTCTCAACCGAGGTTGTTGAGACATTCTCCAATCCAGAGCTCCCTCTACAAGGAAACTGTACGCCTTGAAGTGGAAGCTTTTCACTTCTTGGTGTGGAGACCGCCAGCTCGACCCAGTTAAATGCCCAGTTGGTACAGTGCTTGAGTTCCTGCAGGCCCGATTCTCCGCAGGGTTGACCCACTCCACCTTGAAGGTCTACGTGGCGGCCGTTGTGGCCTACCACGCCCCTATCGGTGGCCAGTCAGTGGGCAGACAGCCCCTAGTTACACGTTTCCTCCACGGTGAGCTGAGGCAGAGTCGCTCTGGCAGAGAAGCTTTTGCTAAGCGAGGGATCAGGTGCTATCCATAGCTTTCAGTCCCTGATTCCCCTCTCCTTTGGGGGGGCACGGCTACTCCTTCTGAAGTTGGCCTTCGGGCCACTGCGGGGATGGCCACCATCCTACTTTGTCAGATGCCACATGCGTTCTGCGCCAATCACTGGCATCCTTCGCTCACTATGTTCTCTTCCAAATAGCAGGATTGTAAGTCTGGTAGGTGGCATACTAGTTCCGCATAGCGTTTTCGATGCAGCGAGTCCTGAAGGGGAATGTCTCAGGTTAACATGTAACCATGTCCCCAAGGGAAACAAGACGCTGCGTCTACATGCCATCCTTCGGATCCCTGCAGGGCTTGCTTCATTCCTAGAAGCGAGGGTTCACGCACGTGCATTTAAGTTTCCTGGTCGCTACGTCACCCCTGCCGGACCATAGCGGCCATCCATTGGATGATTACACACGGAGATCAGAGAGGGTCATGCTGAAGGCGTTTTAATAGGGTTTACGACAACAGCGTTCGTCCTCGGGAACCATGGTTACATGCATAATCTGGAGATGTTTTTTTTACAATCGTTGTCGAGTAAATATATCCTTAGAATGTTAAGGCTAGGTGCTTAGCAACAGACAGCCAGTTGTCTTATATTCGCACTTTGGGCAGTCGTGGAAACACCACGTGTTGTATAGAGTGCCAAAGTTGGGTTCCAGAACAAAAAAATCAAATTTTTTTTCCATTTTTTATTTAAATTTTTTTTTTATGTGGAGCCAATGCTGCAGAACTATAAATGCACTTTACAAACATGAATTTCATCTTTAGAGGAAAATGTCAAACAGTACATTCTTACTAGAGCTGCCCCCTAATAGTCGACTAATAGTTAGTCGACCAGAAGAGACTTGGTCGACCAAACTGGTAATAGTGCTTAGTCGCCTCCCCGACTTCTCTAAGCCAAAACAAGAAGCCCTGTTATTAATGAATTATTAAATGTTAATGCAGTCTCCTACTGTTTTTCCCGACACATTCTAATCATTACTTCTGCGGTGAGAGGTGACAGCCTTGATGTGTGCAGTCTGAGTGCTTTATTAGGCTGTAGGCAATTTAACGGCTCAATCAATGATTTACATGGTTTATTACTAAACGTGCCAATTAGCTTGACTAATGCTTAAAAGAACCACTACTAGTCGACCAGAAAAAAATCCATAGTCAGGGCAGCCCCTAATGTCTACTTCTACAAAGACCCAATAGGAAAATTAATAGGCAGCACAATAAAACACAAGAATGAGCAATGCTACTTGCGTTATACAGCATAATCAGATTATGTGCTGCGTTTGTCCAATCAATGACACTGACGGCACATATATACAAATACGAATGTTGTGTGAAACGGCAGCTTATGAATACCCAGGATTAATTGTCAAAACTGGGTAAAGTATTCACAGTGTGAAACATGAATCAAGATAACCCTGTATAAATGTCTGAATCTCAAACTGTTTATTTAGCCTTTAATGATACCCTACCATGTGCATAATCTTCCATTTTAATGTGCAACATTATGCTTACAAAGTGATTGTCAGCATTGCCATAGTCATGACATACAGACCTTTAACAGTCCAACAGCACTGGAAGTTTTATCACTGTTAGCATGTTCAGTCTTTCACATGAGAGGCATCAATGCCATTTTCAATGGCAGTGCCAAGCTCCACTTTGACCTAACATGACAAATGGTGCACACACAACATCACCAATGAGTGTTGCTAGGTAACAAGCGTGAAGTGCGCTTGAGCTCTTTGCTTTCGATTAATATAATTTTCTAAAATGTGCAATCTGCTACATTACATTATGTCCACCAATCACTTTTTTTTTCTTCTTCTTCTTCTTAGTCTTCTTATTCTTCTTATCTGTATTCTTCTTCGTCTTCTATTGTCTCTAAAAACTTAAAGGTCGAAGTCTCAACTGCTAAGTCTCCCCCGTTTTTCAAAAACACAGGAAAAAAATATGTAACTTTGAATTCTCTCCTAAATTTCCATGAATGAGCATGGAAGCATGTGAGAAGTTAGCTTTTCAAGCTATACTTTCACATATAAGAAATTTACCGACGCATAGAATAACACAAAGTTTGGTAGTAGATGATTCATAAATCATACATCGGACAATATGTGTTACCATTTTTCAAGGGTACAAATATCTTCTTAAACTAAGCCAAAATGTTACTTAATGGTAGGTAAAACTATAGGTAATAGTGACATTTTACAGGGGCTTTTTTATTTGCTAGAAACCAAACGCTGAATTAGTTATAATAGAAAGTCGATATTTACCAAGATAAAACTAATTTTAGTTGTAATAAATATAGTAAGAATTAACGTCTTACTTTACTATTAATATAATATATAGAGATATATATATATCTAATTATATATATATATATTGTTGTAAGTCACAAAAAGAATCGAGGTACATTATAGCCGTATTTACACTATATTTAGAGTAGCATCAATAATGCTATGAAATGTTTTTTATTTTATATAGTATTTAAATATTAAATGATTTATGAGTTGAGTGAGTTATTCATTCAAACGGCAAAAGGAACAATGCAAGTGATGGTCGCTGAATCATTAATCAAACTGATTTGTTCAAAATGCAGATTCATTCAGTAACGAATCTTAGCTGTGTGCTGCTCAGAGACTCGACCCAGCTGTAATTTCATTTCAAAATTACTGTTGGTGACATAAAGGAAAAACAAACAATACAAACAAAATTTCTGAAATATTGTTGAAATAACTGATTATGTAACAGTATAACCACCAGTGGTTCAATATGAAGATCCAGAAGAAAAACTCTGCACAATGACTAATTGGATTCTTATTGGCATAAGTTACGTTTGCAACATCGGCTCGTTGTGGTTGTGCTTGAGAGAGAGATTTCACAGAGTGTTGCAAGTCAACATTAGCGGTAAAAACACGCGCCGAGTTCAGGAAATATCTAGCAAATTAAAAAAAGTAATTGCATTTGGAGGAAACATACGTACTGTGTTAAAAACAACAACAGCAAAAATCCTCTCCAGGCCACTGAAACAGGAAGTGCATCTCTCTGTGTCTAACAGTTGTGACAGTTATCATTTTGTGAGAGGAAAAAGTAGTCACTGTCTATAAAGGAGCTCTTATCATGTACAACACATGGATGAGGGTAAGAGACAGTGAATGCTCTCGTGAAGCTTCAGGAGGTCTTTGATGTATTTAATACAAGAGAAAGAAAAAAAGAGAAGGACAAAGAAAATAAATGTAATGGCTTTTTTTTTTTTTTTTTTTTTTTTTTTTTTTTGTTTTTTTTTTTTTTTTTTTTTTTGTTTTTTTTTTTTTTTTTTTGTTTTTTTTTTTTTTGTTTTTTTTTTTTTTTTTTTTTTTTTTTTTTTGTTGTTTTTTTTTTTTTTGTTTTTTTTTTTATGAACAAATGCGGTCTGGCGTTAAAAAAACACGGAGTGGTCCTCCTGAGGTTCTGGAAAGGGCACAGATGACCGCAGATTCTTATGCAGAAAACATGCCGGTTTCAAACGGTGCAAATGTTTAAGCCATTTTGTGAAAATCATTTATATTAATTTATTATTTCAACATTGAATTGCTAAAGAACAGTTCATACAAGAAAATTATTGATTACCTTCGTGTCATTCTAATCCGGTGTTTTTCTATAACAATACACAAGAAGAGCCTGATCTTATTCAAACAATGGCCAAGGCAGGAGGGACAGACACCTAAGAGTTCTCATTGCTTTTCCGACTCACTGCCATCCTTGTGAAAAAGAAGTGTGCTTATTTGTATTGAATGTGCATTTGTAGTGTACGTCAAATCTAATATTTAAAAAAAACGTATGAGGGAGAAAGAAAATTCCTGCGCTCTAAATCCATATAGCTGTACGTTGTACTCTCTCATGCATGCTGTTTTAATGGTCCTTAATGCAGCACTGGGCTCAAATAATACATACCAAAATGTATGTTTGCCATTCCTCATATGAGTTCAGCACAGTATGTCAGGCTCTGTTCCGTGTTTTGTGTGTGTTTTGCCCTAGTTCATTTTGTCCTTATTGGGAGCCTGCCAGTTCATGTTCATTAAGTAATTTGTTCCCCAGGTGTGTCCCATTAGTTCCCCTGTACTTAAACCCTGTGTTTCTGAATTTCCCTTTTCTCTTATGCACCAAGAGTGTTACAAGCTCTTGGTGCATAAAGAAGATCTGTAAAGTTGCAAAGACTAGTCTCAAATTCAAAGATATATTCTTTATAAAAGTTATGAGTCAGCCACACCTACTTAAAACGGCTTGTTCTAACATGCCCCACATGTCTACGTCACGATGTGGGAAGATTTGCATAACACCACCCAGATGTTCACGCAAAGAAAGAAGGCATATAACTTTTATTCTCGCTGTAGTATTGTTGCTGTCGCCATGTTGTGAAGATGCGTGTGTGTTTGTGTTCTGTGTGTCGTTGTGAAAGCGAAAATACTTTGTTTGGCCTTCCAAAAGAGGACGATATCCGTTTCGTCATGCCTAGCGCTGATCCGTGCTGGTCGCTGAGGAAATACATCAACTTATTGCTGTGGATCGCCAGATCGGCTTTCACCGTGGACTAAGCGGAGTTCAGCCCGGGGTTGTCACATGTGGTTGCCGCAAGCCTGCCGTATGCTCCTTCGTCGAATCCGCCAGCCACCGCAGACTCTAGCCACTGGCCTCCGCTCACTCTAGCCACCGGCCTCCGCTCACTCAAGCCACCGGCCTCCGCTCCCTCAAGGTGCTGTGTGTTTGTGTTCTGTGTGTTTTGTTGTGAAAGCGAAACTACTTTGTTTGGTCTTCCAAAAGAGGACACGACTAGAAATCAGTGGTTAAGTTGAATTTACAACACCAGAATAATTCAACCAAAATATTCAGATGTGTGCAACACATTTTATGGAGGACCAACTTTATTAGTAAGTGCCTAACAACTAGGCACTACATTTAAATTAATAATTGGTACAATGCACTATGTGTACATACCTTGTTTTTACTTGGACTTACTAATAATACTAATAATAATAATACTAATTTATGCATTAGCAGACACTTGTATACAAAGTGACTTACTGCATTCAGGCTATACATAATTTAAAAACTACCTGCATGTAATACATCTGTAATTAATTATGTAATACCTTTATAATAACAGTTGAATACCTACCCTTACACCGTAACCACCCATTAACCTACCAATACCAAACAAACCTGTCCTAACATTCCCATTTCCCACATCAATCAGCAGCAAAAGTGTTTTCATACAATATGAAACCACTAAGTACAGTTAATTATTTGTGATTGACAGTAATAGCAGTTAAGGCCATCAATATAAAGTGGGGTGTGTTTTTATATCTAAAGCTTTGCCAGTGACCGATCAAACGCGAGTTTGAGCAGTGTTAGCGCTTGTGTTTGTCATTCTGATCACTAAATGCAAACATGGTTTATGTACGCAGGCCAGTGTGTATACACCCGTAAAACGACAGTATAAGTCAGGTAAATGCCATATTTTATGTACCCACTGGAGCAACAAGGGGCCTTGTTTATAAGGGTTTTAAGTTTTTGCTATGGTCGATCGGTCCGGGACGGGATCACAGTATGGTGGCGGGTAAACATTTCGGTCACTGATGAGGTTTTCGGCCAATAACAAAGCATTGGCTAAGCCTGGCAATCAGAGCACACCTACTTTTTCAGGACCGATGAGCTTTGTACACACGAAGCGTTTCATAAAGGCGGGGCATAGAGGAGAAATGATAATGTACAGTATGTGGAAAATAAGGTGTTTTTGAACCTTAAACCGCATAAAAAAAAAACATTTCATTACACCAAATACACAAAAATAATGTTATTTTTAGCACCCCCCCCATCATATGACCCCTTTAAAAGTGTTTTGTTTTCCTGTTCGTTTCTCCCCGCTAAGATGGAGAAACGAGCGATGGTCATCGCCGTGGCTCAGGCGAGCCTCGAACCGATCGCCTACGCGAGGGAGTATACCTCAAGTGCCCGCTCCTGCAGAGCGCCCCCCAGAGCCCCACTCCTCTAGATCGCCCTCAAGTGCAGCTCCTCGGAAGCGACATCCAGAGCATTCTCAAGTTGCCCGTCCTCCAGAGCGCCTCCAGAGCCCGATCGCGAAGCATCTCAAGTGCCTGTCTCCAGAGACTGCTTCCACTAAAGAGCCCTCCAGAGAGCCCTCAAGTGCCAAGCCCTCAAAAGGCCCTCAGAGCTGCCCCAGGATCCTAGTTTTACACAAGAAATTTTTTGCGGGGCCATATACCCGGGCCGAGACGGCTAAGCCACGGAGGATCTCCTGGCTTCCGGTCCTGATCCGCCATGGACTACTGAGTCCTGCTCCACATGGAAACCGAAATGAATGATCGAGTGGCCACTGAGCTGCAGCTCTGTGCCATGGCAACCTGAAATGCCTGCATAGCTATGGCCCCCGGAACTCCCTGATCCAACCTGGAGGCTCTCCTTGTCTCGCCGTCCGTCCGGCCAGCCCCCACAATCCAATGTACTGTTATGGCGCAGGAACAGCGCCTAAGGGACAGGAGGGGTGGCGATATGGTCACAGTGTTGGTTCTCTTAGTTACTGTCTGAACTATTGGTTTATGTCTGTTCTCATTAGTAATCAGGTTCATTAGTTTCCAACTGTGTGGAATTACTCAGTCTTATTAGTCGATCGTTGGGGTTTAGTATTTATAGCCCTGCCTTTCCTCATTTTCTTTGTCCTGTCTCCGTCGTGTAAATAGGTTGTTTTCTCCTATTTTCCCATGTGGATTTATTAAAGACTCTGTTTGTTTGATTATCTGCCTCCTTCATACTCCTTCAAGCTCCTTCGCCTGGCAACCGTGACAGTAGGACACATTAAAATAAAGTGTTACCTTTTAATATTTTAAAGTTTTACCTTGTTGAATTTAAATCATTTTGTTTAATAATCTTTTGTCGTGCTTTAAATTAGTACACTTATTTGGTGTGTTGACTAACATAGTAAAGCACATGTAAAATACTCTATTATATTTATAACTGTAGAGTGTTATTCAATATTGCATTATTTGTTTATGTAATATTAAATCATATTTTTGTGTTTTAATAAACTGCAACTTCATTATTACAAATGAGTAATTACAAATATATTTAAATACAAATTTCAATAGAAATTAAATTAAAGTATATTTTATTTTGCCATAAATGCTTGTCAGTACATTCAGCAGTACTTTAACCATGTTTCAAAAACAATTGAAGTAATTATGAAATTACACATAACAATGTACTCATTCTTCCTTAAGTGAGTAAGAAAACACTCTAAAATTAATCGAATTGCACTAAACTATAATACAATTTAATTTAATAGTACTCAAATCTCATTCATACAGGCACATGTAAAATGTGCCATATTGTGTTTGCTTTCCGAGACCAACTTTATTTGGTTGACGTGAAACCTTATGCAACACGTCTTGATATTCCTGGGTGAAAGTTTGAGAGCTATGGTGGAGGTCAACATTTCAACTTCAATTTCAGCCAGTTCTTCACACAAAGTTACTGTATGCACAGACATTCTTCAAGATTTCAAGATGGTTTTGACATCTTTGATGTCAGTGTGAGCATTTTGAGCAAGTCTTCTGTTCGCTGTCCATTTCAACACCTCCATCTGTTTTTCACTGTGGCACAAAAAAAAAAATATTTCTTGCATTGACACAAAAAGAGGGTCTTGATAAATACACTTATCTTCTCATTTGCAAAATAAATGGCATTTGCCCTTCGCTGAGTAATTTCATTCCAGCTGGGCACAGACACCGCATCCCTCTCCATAGCAGACAGACAATTTCATTAGTTTCCCAACGCCACCAGCTGTAAATTCAAACTCGAGTGCAGCTACCCAGATAGGCCTCAGGCAGCCGCGAGCATCTCTCATTCTGTCTATAATCCACGCCACCACCATTTCATTCACAATCAGACTTGTGTTCAGACAGAAAGTGGAATTACGGGATTGTGTCTTTTTATGTGATGATGGAATTGCTCCTTTTATAATAAACGGAAAGCTTTATATTATTCATCAGTCAGCAGTCATTGGTAACACTTTATTTTGATAGTCCACTTTAGACATAACTTGTAGCTTTGCAACTACCTGTCTACTAACTAGCAGTGGACTACCAAAATAAGGTGTTACCTTGTAATTTTCAAAGTATTTATACACTGTAAAAAGTGGCAACATGCAGTTCTTATCTATAATTATTATAAAGAATGATTTTTTTACATGAATTAATCCATAAAGTTTGTATTGTTAATGTATTTTGGTTGATTCAGTAATATTAAATAATATTTTGACTTGCATAAAAACAGTTGCAAGTCAAAATGTATTCAAGAGCATAACAGTATATTCTAGAGCATACCAGACTTTCAGAAATATGTTTAGGTCAGGATCAAGCACTTTTATTAATTATCACTTGATGTTTTATTCACAGTGGGAGTGAATGGTAATTTTGGGTTACACAGTTCCCTTGTTACAGTGTAATTAAGAATAATACTGAATATTACTGAAAATGTCTTGGGTTTGTAACCTTGGTTTCCTGAGAAGGGGAACAAAACACTGCGTTATTAAACAAACTCAGAATGTTTAAACTTTAAACATTCTTGAGCAAATATAATTCACAATTTTCTTTGAGAGAAGTAATATTTTTCCTATTTATGCCCAAAATATGACTGAGTGTGCAATACTGAGCGCTAAACACATGTAATGTCTGTTTCATTCATTCATTCATTTGTTATATTATTAATATATACAACGTTGAACCAATGAAAGAGAAATGTTTAAAATAACTTAATTTAGTGACATGGATGTGGTTCTTGTAAAAAAATAAAACTATATATAATATATATATATATATATATATATTATATACACACACACAAACTTATTCATTTTATTATTGGACAATTAAATGTAATTTAAAAAGTGCACTTTGTGATGATATCAACTTAAATGTTTTACTTTAAATACATTTTATGTTTTTGGTAGCACTTTAGACTACACTCTTAAAAATAAAGGTGCTAAAAAGGTTCTTCACAGCGATGCCATAGAAGAACCATTTTTGGTTCCACAAATAACCAATCAGTCAAAGGTTCTTTAAAGAACCATCTCTTTCTTACCTTTTTGTAATCTGAAGAACCTTCTTTCACCACAAAGAAAGTTTTGTGAAACAGAAAGGTTCTTCATTTGTTAAAGGTTCTTTATGGAACCATTGAGACAAAAAGGTTCTTCTATGGCATCGTGAAGCACCTTTATTTTTAAGAGTGTAGGGAACATATTCACTATTAAAAGTGTTTTCCCTCAATTAACTCCTGCTTATTATTAGGGAGGAAGGTCGTGGGTATCTTATGTTAGGTATTGGTTGATTAAGGGAGGTCATGCAGAATAATACATTAATATGTGCTTTATAAGTAATAAACAGCCAGTATGCTAGTAATATGCATGCTAATAATCAAACAGTTAACAGTGAACAGTGTTTCCTAATCTAAAGTGTTGCTATGATTTATTTTGTTGTTCTTTAAAAGAAATACAGTTTTAATTATAATATATTTAACTGTTTTTATTTATTGAGTATGGAATGTAAAATAAATGTATATTTTTCTTGCTTCATCCACCAAGAGGCACAGGAGCGACTGACACTAGAGACTTCTGTCATGTTAACACACTCACCTCACATACTGGCTTCCATATTAAAGATACTGTCTTTGAATTTAAGCAGAATTAGGTATTTAGACAGTATAACATGCTGCCTGCCTACTGGCCTTCAGCCGCATATGTGGTGGGTTAGGAAAAGAGCTAATGAGGAGACAAGAAGTATGAAAGGACGTGAGAACTGTAAAACATTTTTGAGGACAACAAAACTCTGCAAACATACCACTGGGAACAATGTCTTTTCTTTCTGCATGTTAAACATTTGAACATGTCTAATATTGTAATACATTCCAGAATGAGAACACTATAACCACAATTTACAGCATGAAAAGGTACAGTTTTTAAAAGCTTTTTGGTTATTTCAGAAAATTGCACTTGTGATGGAAATTCACGTTATTATGATGAATGCACAGCATTTCTCAAATATTTATTCTGCTGAAAGCATTTCTAAGAGCTCAGAAGTTATCAATAAGTTTAATTACCCTACAAGTTTCAAGGAAACACACTGTTATGTCTAACAAGCCGTGTCACAGTTATACAGAGACAAACTCTCGTGTCTTACTGCGACTCAAGGTGACAGTGTGATGTTTGGTGGTTCTCATTTCAATTACTTTAATTGAAAAATTGTGAAGGCATGAAGATTAATGGAATAAGAGGGAATTGTTTAGGCCATTCTCATCAACACATTTTATCAAACGAGGCCCTTCAAATTAAAATGCTCAAGAGACCTTCAACTTCTTGTCACAAAAAAAGTTGTTGCTTTAAAATGCTCTGAAAATATTTTACCCCTTAACGTCCTCCACCTAAATCATCAGGAAAAAAAATAGACTGCAAAACTTTTTTAACCAAAAGCATTGATTGTACATCTGTACATGGAAGCAATTTGCAAATACTTGATTTGCTGGATCATTTCTGTTATGCGCACTTGAGAATAGGACAAAAAATATTAAGCTGCATAACTGTTTTCAACATTGATAAAATCAGAAATGTTTCTTGAGCATCAAAACAGCATATTAAAATTATTTCTGAAGGACATGTGACACTGAAGACTGGAGTAATGAAAATTCAGCTTTGATCACAGCAATAAAAGTATATTTAACATTACTTCACATAGAAACTTAAATTGCAAGGAATTCAAGATTGTTGTAGCGAATCAGCTCATGGGAAATATGAATAATTAACCATAACTAGTTATAATTAATTATGAATATTTTAGATCCGCTGTAGATATTTAGCTGACCTCTCAGGGTCAACTGTCTTGTCAATTCTAAGAATGTTAATTTCCTGGTTAAGGGAAATAACTTTCGTACTGTACAATTCTACAAAAGCTTGTAGCAAAAATCTGCATGATTAAGTGACTCAGTTATGAGCAAACAATAAACCACGTCAAGTGTGATACAAGTAAGGTTTTATTAACTACATAAACACTTAAACTAGTCTAACATACTACATAAACACATAAACTGGTCTAACATCCTACATAAACACATAAACTGGTCTAACATACACATTACACACACACACGCATACAGTTGGTATAGGAAAGGGTTAAAGCTTAACTCAGTACAGAAAAGAGACATAAGGAATGAAATTTATGGAACCATTTGCATATTCAGCAGATCTAAGCCTGAGGGATACGTCAGATTCTAAGTTCAAACACACCTTGTAAAAAGGTGTAACCGATACTTAATGTATCAATTAATAAGACTAAGGTTGATACTTGCGAGTCTCGGCTGTCTGAAAGAGATTCCGGATGCAATCTTAAGGCCCAAGATCTTGCTGAAGTTGGTTGATGAGAAAGAACCAGTTTGCGTCAGAGTAACTTGATGAATGGAAAGGACAAGGCCGAAGCCTGGCGCGAGCTTAGGGTTTCCGGGAGCGTTTTTCTCACCACCTCTCAGAATTCCAACAAACCACCAACTGGGGCGGGTCACATGAAGTGTGGCTTTAAGGTCAGAGAAGATCCCCGCATCTCAAGATGGGCTTATCCAATGAGAAAAGACGGAATCCCAAGTGGGCGTTTTGAGATACTTGGGCGTTTTTATGGCCCTTTGTTTGAAAACATGGTAATTTGCATATGAAGCTTGTATAAAAATTATTAAAGACTCTTAGAACACTAATATGTTGCGTAGGTGTAAACATACAATATACACTCTCAATTAGATCATCCGAATACGAAGTCATAGGTACTACACATGGTAGAGTTATATATATGTAAGCTGACAGGAGTGTGTTTCGATTATAAGTGTGCATAACAGTATACAATTTCAAAGACCAAATACACGATGACAATAATATACCCAATGACCTGAAGGATCAGGTGTGTTCATTCAAAGAAAGGTTTTCATATTAATTAATTAGAGAAGAGTCCATTTCTACCATGCCTCTTGGCCCTGGGCATGCAGGGATTCCCTGCGTTGCATTCTTTGCCAATAAACCCAGTGATATCAGCGTTGGTGCCATGGAACCAGGGGCCTGTTCGGCTTCCTGGGGTGTTACGCATTTCGGGGGGAAGGGTTCATGGGTCCTCATATGGCTTATTAACTGAGGTTACAGAGTATTTGTTAAATATAAAAAAAAAAAATATATTGTGTGTTTGATTGGTCCAGATGCTACATTTACAATTTTTATTGTTTTTATTCAAATAATTAATTGATAACATATCAATGTTTCCTAAGCTGCAAATCAGCATGTTAGAATAATTTCTGAAGGTCATGTGACACTAAAGATAGAGTAATTTGAAAATTGTAATTGTAATAGTAATTGAAAAAAAAGGAAAATCCATTAAGTAAATAAAAAAATCAGCTTTGAGTACAGGAATAAATTATTATTATTTTTAAATATATTCATTAAAAAAAACTGAAAAGGGTTATTTGCATGTAATTATGCATAATTAAACGTTATTATAATAGTAAGTGCATGTAAAGTGTAACAAGGACACCTTAAAATAGTGTTACCATTTTTTATTTAATTTTTTTTATACAGCCTTGGTGAAGTTGGCCGTCCACAAACTTTTAAACAGTGGTGTGTGTATATTTATAGAAATGACCCAACTGCTCATTGCCACTGTGATCAAATGCCTATTACTTCAGTTTTTCTCGTCACACTTGATGTAGGTGTACTGTAAGACCTTTGCCTCCCTCATCCTGAGAAAATAAAGCGGCTAACAAGCGTCTCATTAGCCCCGATTTCCTTCTGAAGTGTCAGAAGTCCTTGTTCTGTTAAGTGTTTGCATATGCGCCTCTCTCCGTCTAACTGACTGAAAGTGCGATTTTCATGAACATACGAAATTAAGATTTTGTGGCGCATACCTCTAGTGTAAGTGGAGCATTGTGTGGCTTTGTGAAGCTATTAGCAAGAAAACAGCTCCAGTAAAAGCCAAGGCCGACATGCATTTTCTCAGCTATTTTTAGGTCACCCTCAGAAAAACAACATAAATCATCCCTTGAGCAGGTCTAGATAAATATTAATTTGCTGTCAAGGACAGGTAAATGTATAAGGATTGTCGCTGCAGTGCCATTGAAGGGAATGGCCAGTCACCAATAGTTAAGTACAATTTATGGGCCTCCCTTCAAGACGCGCAGCTTTTGCTTTGAAAGAAGCCTCGGCTCTGGAGGCCGATGGGGGATGGAGGTGAACTGGCTTGACACCGACTGCGATGCTAAAGGAGGAATATTCTAAACTTGCCAGCATAGCAGAGGAGCTTTTTCTCAGCATGTCATCCCTGCGGATTACCTGTCACAGCCTGTAGGTTGATGCGGGAGACTACAGTGTCAGGAAGGACATTACGAACTGACCAGGGTCTGAACCCCTGAGAACGCCGGCAGAAATCAGGCATAAATTATGGCGAGGGACATCCATGTGTTGATGTAGCAGATGGGTCACGTGTCAGTCAGGATTTCTGTGACCGAAGCAAATTTCTGTCATTTGTCTTTGAGGAGCTAACAGGCAGAACCGCGCACCTTTCTAATAAGAGCGGGCCACCTGGGCATCTGTCTGGAGGCCTTGGAAAGCTGTAGGGCCTCAAACTGCATTAAGTATTGTGCATGTAAGTATGTTTTTGAGCAATTTGTCACTGTATGTTAATGTATAAATCTTGAACATTTATTCAAGTCTGAAGTTTAGCATTTTGGCAGTTGCTCTTTATTTGTCAAGTCTGTTTGAATTGTTTCAAAGCAGCTTCACATTAATAAACAAGAATACAATACAAAATAGCAGCATTAATGTTGCAAAATGCTTCAATTGTGAAACAATTTAATCTATAAAGTAGCTCTAAAAATATAGTAGTGTCATTATTCAGCTTAATTTATTTCAACATTGGATAACACTTTAGAATACTGTTCCCTCATTACACAGGAACAAACGAGTAATGCACTATTAACATTCCAGTAACTACTATTAACTAACAAGAAACGTATTTCAGAATTAATAAGTAGCTCTCTAAATGCATTAGTTCACTATTGGCTAATTAGTAACTATTCTTTGTTCATGCCTTGAAGAAAACTACTATTACATAAATAAATAAATACATTTAACTTTTACAGTTACACAATTGTGAAACAAATCAATACTATTGCAGGGCAAATTAACATTTTATCCACTACTTACATGTTATATGTTAATAACATGCTAATGATTAGTTAGTAATATGTTAATAACTAGTTGCATTAATACATATTGTAAGAATGACTGTAGCCCACTAGTAATGACCGTGTTACCAAAAGCATCAGAAGTTATCTTTTTTTCCCCTTTAGAATACTGTTCCAAATAATTAGTATCTCTTTATGAAGGATTTGCTAATGTTTGAGCAATCTCTAGTGGGTTACCATGATCATCACTTTAGAATGATGTATTACGCATTAATTGCGTTAATTATCAAACTGTAGTCTAAAGAATTCTACAAGGAGTGCAATTACCAATTTGTTAACTGGAGTTCGGTTTAGTTAACAGTAGCTATACTATAATCGGAATATAGTATTACTTGTCTGTTCCTGTGTAGTTATTCATAATGAAGGAACAGTGTTCTGAAGTGTTATCCAATGTTGATTCAATTCAGTTAATTAACAGCATCAATGTTGCAAAGTTTATTACTTATGAGGGTAATAATTCATCTGTACAGCACCTCTGCAATTCAGTTCAAGTTTTGTTCTAATCCGATATTGTCAGTGTCAGTAATATTGCTGAATATTAAGTGCTTTTTAAATGTAAAGCCTTTTATATTTTAAGTCACTTGGAAACTAAATGAAGAAAACATAAATATGCATATTGTCAGACTGTGTGTCAAGGTTTGGGTAGAGCGATGAGGCGAGGATTTAATTGCAGGAGGAATTAGGGCTTTTAATAGTAAAATAAAACAAACCAAACAACAAAAACTACCCCGTGGGGGAAAAACAGGCTAGCATGACAAGGCAAGGCAGGATCAGGACACATCTAGGGTGATATGATGACGAACTGGCACGGGACTGCAAACACAAGGAGAATAAATACGGAGCAAATGAGGAGGGTAACGAGGGAACACATGTTGGGCAAATTAACCAATAATCAGGTAAAAATGTGGGCGGGGTTAGACAATAGACAGAAGAGCACATGTCACACAGAAACAAAGAGCACCACCAAGTGCGCAGCGGCACAGAAACAAACACAGCAGGAACACAAGCACATGGCCCGCAAAACGAAATCACAATCCCATGTTCTTGAACAAAACAAGAAAAACGAACCCATGGCTAATGACAAAAACTCATAAGCCCGTGTTCCCGACAAGACAACAAGAAAACCCAGGACGCTGAACACAAACTATGTGCTACACCTACACAGCACAAGTGGACAGAAGAGCACACGGCCGAGCGAACTCGAGACTGCACGCTCCCACAACAGACAAACATGGAGCGCGATGTGTCCGGACCCCTACACGAAATTGAAACCTCACAAGACATTAGTCCGGATGCTGAACATCTGCACGCTCCAGACTAAAACAGGACACGCAGACAAGAGCTCACAAGAAAACCATACACCAACGGGAGTGCCAGGGCTCCTGTCACAAAACCATGACTTACACTATAACGAATTACAAACCCTGACACGGACCTCCCCCCGCCCCTCAAAAGGGACGCAAGCCACCTGGGCGTCCCTAACGAGGATAAAACCAAAAACAAGACAGGAACATGACCGCACAAGACCAGAACAAACATGACGACACAAGACCGACACACAACAACAGACAACACAAGACAGGAAAAATCTAAACACAGAGACAAAGAGAGGAGGGAGGGGAGCCAAGCCAGTGCCAGCAGTACAGCCCAGAAAGTCATTAGAATGGACAAAGTAGGCGGGAAGGGTTGATCCAGGTAGCTCAGACAGTCCGGGAGTCCCGGGGAGCCAGGGCGGAGCCGGAGGGACGGACCAGGGAGGCTCCGGCTTAACAAGAACCCCAGTAGACCACCAGGGCGGAGCCGGAGGGACAGACCAGGGAGGCTCCGGCTTAACAGGAACACCAGCAGACAGCCAGGGCGGACTCTCTTGCTTCTGGAGTCCTGACAGGGGGCCAAGGCGGAGCTCGGAGCTTGGCAGGCAGGAAGGGTGGAGCCAGTATCAAGGAGGGAGCCGGCATCAGGGAAAGGTGCTTGGGCGGGGCCGGCAGGGCAAGGAGCTTGGCGGAGCCAGTAGGCCTGGAGCCCGTGCAGAGCTGGCAGAGCAATGAGCTGGGAGGTGCTGGCAGGGAAGGAGATTGGGAGGGCGCTGGCATTGCAAGGAGCTTTGGGAGGGGTCTGGTATGGCCTCCGGGCCAGCAGGCGGACCCGCATGGTGGGGCTCCTGGCTGACCTTCCGGCCCATGTGGGGATGGAAAGCCCTTTTCCTTCCTCCTCCTCCCCTCCTTCCGTCCTCCGTTTTCTGCGAGCGGGGCACCTGCAACTTTCGCCACCTCGGGGCTCAGCAGCCTCTTCGGCCACCACCACTGGCGGCACTGAGCCTCATCAGGCCCACGTAGGGGGCTGCAGCCTCATCGGCTGCCTCAGGGTGGTGATGCGGACCGATTTCTTCCTCCCCTCCTCCGTTACCGTACTGTAAGTCTCTTCGGGTCCCCCTCGGGAGCTGAAGCGTTGTGCGGCCGCCACATGGGTGCGTGAGCATCATCGTCACCTCTGGGGGCACTGCAGCTTCTTCTGCCACCACGGGCAGCACTGCAGCCTCCTTAGCTGTGGGACGTGCCAAAAACTCCACAAATCCCCCAAACGACAGGTGGTCCAACCCTCTCATCGTCCACCAGTTGAGGGGCTCATCCAGGGTGTAATTAAAGAGGTCCTTGAGGGCCGCATCATCAAACCCCAACCCCTCTGCAACACCACTGAACTCCAGAGCAAAATCCCTCACGTCAGTCCTCTGTTGACAGAGGGAGCTCAAGGTCTTAAATTGGAGTATGTGCTGGTAGTGGGGGCTGGAGAGAGTGGAGGCTGGTGGACGGTGCAAGCCCTTCCTCCGCTGAGTCCTCATTTTTGGCCAGTTCGTACTGTCAAGGTTTGGGTAGAGGGATGAGGTGAGGATTCAATTGCAGGAGGAATTAGGGCTTTTAATAGTAAAATAAAACAAACCAAACAACAAAAACTACCCCGAGGGGGAAAAACAGGCTGGCATGACAAGGCAAGGTAGGATCAGCACACATCTAGGGTGATATGATGACGAACTGGCACGGGACTGCAAACACAAGGATGAAAAATAGAGAGCAAATGAGGAGGGTAACGAGGGAACACATTTGGGGGAAATTAACCAATAATCAGGTAACAAGATGGGTGGAGTCAAGACAATTGATGTGAGCACATGGCACACCGAATCAAAGTCAAAAAGCCAAGTGCTCACACAAAACAAACACAAGCACATGGCCAGCAAACAAATCACAAGCCATATGCTTGAACAAAACAAGAAACGAAGACGCAGCTAATGACAAAACTCATAAGCCGCGTGTTCCCACAAGACAACAAGAAAAGCACGAGGCTGAACACAAACCGCGTGCTACACTGCCGAGCGAACTCAAGACCGCACGCTCCCACAACAGACAGAACATGGAGCGCAAGTGTCCAGACCCCGACATGAAATTGAAACTCAACAAGACATGAGTGCCGGGATCTGAACATCACACTCCAGCATGAAACAGGACACGCAGACGAGAGCGCACGGCTCGGGCACTCTCGAAGCCGCGCGCTCACAAGAAAACAACGACACGATGGGAGTGTCAGGGCTTTGTCACAAAACCATGAATTACACTAGACCGAAGTGACAGAACCCTGACACTGTGTTGTTATGAGTTACATTCTCCACTGACATTCTTTACTCTACACATAATAATCTAACTGGATATACACCAAAAGGCAGACCACAAGAAAATTAAAGAAAGAAACAGATGGAGCAACATTTTTACATGGAGTAAGAATGAATGATTTTGTTATTTAATGCAATTCAAAAAGTATTTTCTATCCTTTCTTATTTTCTTAAACCTGAATGATGTAAATTCTGTTTGGTGGCAAAAAAAGTGTTACTTTTTGGTGCCACATATAATAAAATCAACAGTTTATTGGCATCAAGGAGAGATCAAGTAAAAGTGTGCACATGCACTTTTCAAACAAGGTGTGTGAATTGCGAAAATAACATCCCTTAATATACCATCTGGATTGAATGCTGTGATTTGAACTTGGATGGTTTGTGACATTTTAACTTGATGTTCCTTTTAAGGCCATGGATATACAGCCCAACGTCTCCCTGGAGGGGGCAATGGAAAGCAATTCCAACTAGGCGGGCGTAAAGATTTGCTCTTCATGAGAGAACTTTGAAAAAGATAAGCCCAGATGTATGACTGATGCCCTTTTCAACAAAGCAATGGAGAACATCAAATATCAGCACAAAAGATCCTCAACTTTTCAAGTAGTCTTTTTAATCGCAGCATTTCCTTTCAAAAGCAGTTAATCTATAGTTAACACATTCAGACATCAGGTGTTAATAATATCCCGATGACCGGATCAATGCACATATCACCAATTTCAGAGGCTTCCTTTGACGCATAAGCACCATTATATTTTTTTGCAGTTATTCTCTATTAAATAGCAATTAACCCAGAATGCACCCCCATATGTTGAGTAAATTGGAAGATAATGAATTATAAATTGATCTTGAGGAATTAAGCAAAAACCAATTAAAACCTGAGTAATGGCAGAGCAAGTTTTATTACCTTAAGAAATCTATTTTGCTTGAAGTAAAACTAGAGACAAAATAAACAGGCGAATAGAATGCAGTATGACGTTAGTCATCCACTTTGAATTGTTTGGAACATTGAAGCGCACTGAGAAAAATTGCTTCATTAAACGAAACATCCTGCCAGAAGGGCAGACAGTTAATTAAATGATACTAGCGGCACTCTGAATAGAGGCTGGTGCAAGGTGTGAGGATGGATTAAACCTCTTTTTAAATTTGAACAAACCTATTTAAATAGTACAGAAACTTAGATTTCACAGCTCAAACGCTTAGACAGCCATGTGGCTGATCCAAGACGTGCTGTCAATAAATGTACACATTGACAGTAAAACAATTTCAGGTTGCACTTTATTCTAAGATGTCCTTGTTAAAGTGTAATAGTCATACATTTAACTACTGAGTAATATTAATTAACTACATGTTGCGTTCATCACTCATCACGCAATGCCTACGTCCTACGTCATCCGCCAGAACTGCTTCCACGTATGACAGATGGCAGAAGTGATAGAAAAGTGTTTATTAAGTCTGAAATATGGATATTTTTCTTACAAAAATGCATGGATTTGCTACAGGAGGCCTTTATTTACCCCCAAGAGCCGTGTGAGGCACGTTTTATTATGGATGCGCACACTTTATTTAGCGTGTTTTGGACTGTTGAACAGACACCCGCCCACTGCAATGATAGAGCTTAGAAGTGCCAGGACAATTTGTTATATAACTCTGATTGGATTCATCTGAAAGAAGAAAGTCACATACACATAGGATGGCTCTGGGGTGAGTAAAACACAACCTAATTTCATTTTTGGGTGAACTAACCCTTTAATATACAATGATACACAAAATGCACTTACCTGTAGTTCACATTCATTCATTCATTATTTTTTTCTTTTTATTCTCTCTGTACTAAGTACTCTTTTTTATTTGCTGAAGTGTATTTTCTTTTTTTCACAAAGGAAGGATTGAGAATGAGATTTGATTGCTGTTAAGGTGTATTCCATTGAATAATATCTTACATTTTGGCCTGTTCTTCACACAAAGTCTTCTTTTTCACTTAAAAATAACGGCATACTGTTTAGCATGAAATGATCGGTGAGTAAATGATGACTGAAATTATTTTAATTTTTTTCGGTGAACCTTTAATGGCAAAACAATTTTTAAAGGTAGCAGGTTTGTGTGTCATAGTGGAGATTATATTATGGGTTTATTGGACAGGAACAGACATGATGGATTGCCCGTGGGAATCAGAGCGCATCAAAGCCAATATGCTTTTAGAAATAACAACAAATGACTGAGTAAATGAATGTATCAAGCATTAATATAATGTACTGCTTATGTAATTTAATATCACACTCATTTATTCTTCAAGACATTTCAACCATGCGATAGTATGCTAATTTAATTCATTTAATTTAATCAACACATTGCCGTGATAAACTACTTTCTTAGATCTATCCCTTTTAAGCCTCTCCTGATTTTTTGTTTATTTCTTCATCTATTTTTATCTTCTTTGCTTCACTGCCAGAATCTGTTGTAAATGATGCCATCTTCTGGATCTTAGGATCCACCTGTTCAGGAGGAAGTGTCATCACATTGATAATCATCCAGACAGGAATATGATCTTGACAGTAATGATGATTGCAGATGGTTTATATTGTAAAACAGCTCTGCTGCTGCAGACTCATGCGTAGTTGCACTCCGTGAAAGGTACTAATTGTCCTTCACGCTTAAAATCAGCAATTTTGTTGAAGACAAATACATGAAATATAATTTGTAATTTAAATTCTTTGCATTATTCAGCCTTTTTAGAGTTATGCTTAATATTGAGGAGATCCGCAAGCCTCTTTCACAGAAAAAAAGTAACAAGAAAGAACAAACTCTAAAATAGCCTAGAGGCAGGATGAATAATTTTGCTCCAAATAATGTATCTAAACTAAAGCACGCTGGTTCTGCTTCTCGTATAGGAGACTCTGAAGGACAATCCACCATATTTATCTTTTAAAAATCTCCATCTAAATGCAAACTAGCATCATTGATGGTTACATTCCTCCCTTACACACATTTACTATGGTAAATATCAGGCTTTTCTGAAATATGGTATAGCTGTGTAAAGATGCCTGAACTGTAGAAACTGAGTTCAGGCTGCTTTGTTCCTTCTCAATTATTTGTAAAGATGCAATGCTGCAACAAAGCCAGCATAACTTGTTCCTGGTCTGACCCAGCTCAGGCCCTAGTATCAAAGTGTACAGTTGTGATTGCTGTGCAAGTGCATTTAAGCCACCTCTGAGCAGCCTGTCTAAAGACACTTACATTTGAAGTGACTTTTAGGTGTCTTTAAACAAACTGTTTATAGATGCTCAGAAGTGACATTAATGCATTTAAGGTGTCATTACACAGCTGAGTTGAGGCTGCTCTGTGCCTGCTCACAATTTAGTGAAAATATGTAATGCTGGATAAAATATCGACTAAATACATATATATATATATATATTATATATATATACAGTGGGTTACGGAAGTATTCAGACCCCCTTAAATTTTCACTCTTTGCTATATTGCAGCCATTTGCTAAAATCATTTTTTTCCTCATTAATGTACACACAGCGCCACATATTGACAGAAAAACACAGAATCGTCGACATTTTTGCTGATTTATTAAAAAGAAAAACTGAAATATCACATGGTCCTAGTATTCAGACCCTTTGCTGTGACACTCTTATATTTAACTCAGGTGCTGTCCATTTTTTCTGATCATCCTTGAGATGGTTCTACACCTTCATTTGAGTCGAGCTGTGTTTGATTATACTGTTTGGACTTGAATAGGAAAGCCACACACTTGTCTATGTAAGACCTTACAGCTCACAGTACATGTCTGTGCAAATGTGAATCATGAGGTCAAAGGAACTGCCTAAAGTCTCAGAGACAGAATTGTGGCAAGGCTCAGATCTGGCTAAGGTTACAAAAAAATTCTGCTGCACTTAGGTTCCTAAGAGCACAGTGGCCTCCATAATCCTTAAAATGGAAGACGTTTGGGACGACCAGAACCCTTCCTAGATCTGGCCGTCCGGCCAAACCTTGAGCTAGCGGGGAGAAGAGCCTTGGTGAGAGAGGTAAGAAGAACCCAAAGATCACTGTGGCTGAGCCCCAGAGATGCAGTCAGGAGATGGGAGAAATTTATAGAAAGTCAACCATCACTGCAGCCCACCACCACTCGGGGCTTTATGGCAGAGTGGCCCGACGAAGCCTCTCCTCAGTGCAGAACACATGAAAGCCCCATGGAGTTAGCTAAAAAACACCTGAGGACTCCAGATGGTGATAAAAAGATTCGCTGGTCTGATTAACCAAGATAGAACTTTTTGGCCTTAATTCTAAGCGGTGTGTGGAGAAAACCAGGCACTGCTCCTCACCTGTCCAATACAGTCCCCAACAGTGAAGCAGGGTGGGGCAGCATCATGCTGTGGGGGTGTTTTCCAGTTGCAGGGACAGGACGACTGGTTGCAATCAAGGGAAAGATTAATGTTGCCAAGTACAGGGATATCCTGGACGATAACCTTCTCCAGAGTGCTCAGGACCTTAGACTGGGCTGAAGGTTTACCTTCCAAAAAGACAATGACCCTATGCACACAGCTAAAATAATGAAGGAGTTGCTTCACAACAACTCTGTGACTGTTCCTGAATGGCCCAGCCAGAGCCCTGACTTAAACCCAAATGAGTATCTCTGGAGAGACCTAAAAATGGCTTTCCACCAATGTTTACCATCCAACCTGCCAGAACTGGAGAGGATCTGCAAGGAGTAATGGCAGAGGATCCCCAAATCCAGGTGGGAAAAACTTGTTGCATCTTTCCCAAAAGACTCATGGCTGTATTAGATCAAAAGGTGCTTCTACTAAATACTGAGCAAAGGGGGTCTGAATACTTAAGACCATTTGATATTTCAGTTTTTCTTTTTTAATAATCTGCAAAAATGTCAACAATTCTGTGTGTTTCTGTCAATATGTTTTGCTGTGTGGACATTAATGAGGAAAAAAATTAACTTAAGTGATTTTAGCAAATGGCTGCAATATAACAAAGAGTGAAAATTTTAAGGGGGTCTGAATACTTGCCGTACCCACTGTATATATATAATTCTAAAAATGCCTTTTAAAATCAGACTTTTTTAAAAGCTAGAAGACCCAGCAAGAAATAATATATGACAACAGGAATAAGAACACTTCAAACTGCTCTCTCATTTTCCTGCATCAAAGAGAGAGAAAGAAGATAAATACAAATAAAAACACTTCAGAATACTTAAAAACCCATAGTTTATACAGAGAAAAGAAAGAATAGATAGAAAGAGAGAGAGAGAGAGAGATAGGAGAGAGAGAGAGAGAAGAGAGAAGAGATGACAGAAAGAAAGAAAGAGAAAGAAACTGCTTTAGTAATTACATCTGTTAGATTCCAATCAACTACATGTAGGTATGACCGAGCCCCAAATGCAGGGTAATGAAGTGTTCAAAATCTAAAATGACTGGAATGTATCACCAATCCTACTATTTTAATTTATTATTAGTATTATTATAGATTATTGTTAAATCTGTTTTAGAGCTTGGGTTTTATCATTTAAAGAAACCTATTCCTTACAGAAAGCTTGAACCAAGTTTAACAGACATGGGTTGAATCCTGCTCTGTGCGTGGCCTTTTAACCAGTGCCTGTCGAGGGGCCATAATGAGCAGCACTTCCATTTATATCAGCTGAGTGTGCAGCATGAAGCCCATTACGTCCGCTAATGCGGAGCTCCTCTCCACAGAGCCTCTGTGCTCCCTGCAGCTCTGCTGTTCAATAAAAAGATTTTACTAATCCAATGCACTTTCATAATCACATATCAAAGCATCTCTACGAGAGAGACAAAATCATTAGAGGACGTCTGTTCAAGTGAGAGCCATTATGGGTGCTGTGAAGGTGCTGGAGGAACAAATTATAGCAAAATTTAGTATGTTGTTGTGGAGCTGTTGCCATGCGTTTGGTTGCATTTAGGGAGTCTATTCACTGATTAACTATTGGAACTTGGTGGATTGGAACCATTTAGCATGTGTTTATCTCTAAATATGAAGTGCGTAATTTCTGCACAGACGCAGAACATGGTTAAAAAGAATTTAAAAAAAAGTTTTTCTCATCCTGTTTTTAACAAGACACAGAAGAGAAGAAAGATGTTGAATAAAGTCATTATTTCAGTTTTCTTTGTGCACAAAAAAAAAATGAAGAGTTTGGTTCCAAAGCACAATAAAAACCTTTGTTTTATTATTAGTTCCCGCCAAAATCAGTATTGTACACTGAACAAAATTATAAACGCAACACTTTTGTTTTTGCCCCCATTTTTCATGAGCTGAACTCAAAGATCTAAGACTTTTTCTATGTACACAAAAGGCCTATTTTTCAAATATTGTTCACAAATCTGTCTAATTCTGTTTTAGTGAGCACTTCTCCTTTGCCGAGATTATCCATCCACTTCACAGGTGTGGCATATTAAGATGCTTATTAGACAGCGTGATTATTGCACAGGTGTGTCTTAGGTTGGCCACAATAAAAGGCCACTCTTAAATGTGCAGTTTTACTGTTTTGGGGGGTCCGAAAACCAGTCAGTATTTGCCTCAGGCAGTGCAACACATCTCCTTTGCAAAGAGTTGATCAGGTTGTTGATTGTGGCCTGTGGAATGTTGGTCCACTCCTCTTCAATGGCTGTGCGAAGTTGCTGGATGTTGGCAGGAACTGGAACACGCTGTCGTATACTCAGATCCAGAGCATCCCAAACATGCTAAATGGGTGACATGTCCGGTAAGTATGCTGGCCATGCAAGAACTGGGATGTTTTCAGCTTCCAGGAATTGTGTACAGATCCTTGCAACATGGGGCCGTGCATTATCATGCTGCAACATGAGGTGATGGTCGTGGATGAATGGCACAACAATGGGCCTCAGGATCTCGTCACGGTATCTATGTGCATTCAAAATACCATCAATAAAATGCACCTGTGTTCGTTGTCCATAACAAACGCCTGCCCATACCATAACCCCACCGCCACCATGGGCCACTCGATCCACAACGTTGACATCAGCAAACCACTCACCCACACGACGCCATACACGCTGTCTGCCATCTGCCCTGTACAGTGAAAACCGGGATTCATCCGTGAAGAGAACACCTCTCCAAAGTGCCAGACGCCATCGAATGTGAGCATTTGCCCACTCAAGTCGTTACGACGACGAACTGCAGTCAGGTCGAGACCCCGATGAGGACGACGAGCATGCAGATGAGCTTCCCTGAGACAGTTTCTGACAGTTTGTGCAGAAATTATTTGGTTATGCAAACCGATTGTTGCAGCAGCTGTGTGGCTGGTCTCAGATGATCTTGGAGGTGAGTATGCTGGATGTGGAGGTCCTGGGCTGGTGTGGTTACACGTGGTCTGCGGTTGTGAGGCCGGTTGGATGTACTGCCAAATTCTCTGAAACGCCTTTGGAGACGGCTTATGGTAGATAAATGAACATTCAATTCATGGGCAACAGCTCTGGTGGACATTCCTGCAGTCAGCATGCCAATTGCACGCTCCCTCAAAACTTGCGACATCTGTGGTATTGTGCTGTGTGATAAAACTGCACATTTTAGAGTGGCCTTTTATTGTGGCCAGACTGAGGCACACCTGTGCTATAATCATGCTGTCTAATCAGCATCTTGATATGCCAACCCTGTGAGGTTGATGGATTATCTCGGCAAAGGGGAAGTGCTCACTAACACAGATTTAGACAGCTTTGTGAACAATATTTCAGAGAAATAGGCCTTTTGTGTACATAGAAAAAGTCTTAGATCTTTGAGTTCAGCTCATGAAATGTTGCGTTTATAATTTTGTTCAGTATATCTGGTCGGTATTGAAAAGTAAATTTTTAATCTTACGTAAAATGCAATATCCGCCGTGTTATTCTGTCATGTTTTCCCCCTATCTTTCTAAACCGTGACAAACGCCAGTCTCCATTCTCTGCAGAATGCGATACATCCGCTCAACCAATCACAGCGCACCATTCCATGCATTGTAAACAGTTACTGATAATCTAAACGCATATCAGCGTTCATAATAGCAGATAATGTGATTATGATGCAATGTGCTAGCTTGTCATTGATCTACGGCTCTGTGTATTAAACGCTGCTCCTTCTGAAAGC
Source organism: Sinocyclocheilus anophthalmus (assembly GCA_018155175.1). Classification (NCBI taxonomy): domain Eukaryota; kingdom Metazoa; phylum Chordata; class Actinopteri; order Cypriniformes; family Cyprinidae; genus Sinocyclocheilus; species Sinocyclocheilus anophthalmus. The sequence continues at coordinate 21,904 of JADLZN010009257.1, read as the reverse complement.
ATGTGATAGAGATTTACTACTAATCACAGAACCGGCTTTACTGAGGAGATGCGCATTACAATCGCATGCGATTTATCGTGCATCCCTAAAAATTTTTTTTGATAATTTTGATGGTATTGATGAACCTGTCTTGGTTTCTGCGGTGGGGAAGAAACGTAAGCTATTAATAAGATTAGTATTGACCAAGTTCAGAGGCTGTCATATGTGGATCAACTTTGTTGTGTATTTTCAACAGTTTCAATAAAAAAAAATAACTTTTATATTGAAGTCATAGATTTATTGCATTTTGGGGAAAAAATAATCAGTTTTTATAATAAATCTTTGAAAATCAAAATCTGGATTTGAATGTTTAATGTTATTATAACCTACAGATGCTATGTGAAAGTTTGAAACAGAAAAAAATAGTGGTTTTCATCTTGCCACTTACTTGGTAAAGAAAACACATTTTTACTCAAATTAATCAAAATTGATTTATAGCGTTTTGGAACCAAACTATTCAAATTCTGTAGCTTCATAAAACCATGGATCACATGGACTATTTCAAAACGATATTCTTACTACCTTCTGGCCTTGACATGCAGTAGTTTTTGTTGCTGTCTATGCATGGTCAGAGAGCTCTCAGATTTCATCACAAAATATCTTAATTTATGTTCCGAAGATAAGTGAAGTTCTTGTGGGTTTGGAACGACATAGGCTGAGTAATTAATGACAGATTTTTTTTTTTTTTTGAGTGAACTATCCCTTTAAATCCTCTTAAATCCTTTAATTCTATAATTACATTTGTGGCAACATCAGCTCAAATGTTCAAAACATGGTTACGGCCATGGTAAATGAAATGACTGAAGGATTTCTTGCTGTTGACATAGGAATGTGACATGATGTAATCCATTCACGATTCACAATCCAACATTTACAACCCTTTGAATAAGTATCATCCATCAAAGGTTTTAATATGAAGTTACCAAAAAAAAAGAAGAAAAACAGTCCAGTGTGAATATTTAATTTTTTATTCTGACAGTAATTAGATGGTATACTAACCTTCATGTGCAAGACCTTTGCTGTTTCTAAATGAATAACCATTCTACTTGCCAAAGCAAGTTTCTCTTTTCTATTTCTAGGCCTGTGTGATTTTTGTAATTACACAATACATATAAATAATAAACAATATTATTTAGCATTGTAAATCACATTGCTGCTATAAAGTGCTAGAATTGAATATGCATGTAAGATGTTTTATACATCAAACTTAAACTATCTATTTTATGTGTTTAATGCTATCAATGTGGTCATATGCTGAAATTCTCACTGGGCTGAGTTTTACAGCCAAAGGACCCGTAGATCAATCATGCTGACATTTGTAACGAATGCTCAGTCCAAGGAAAGCCATGAAGGCTGGCGTCCACTTCTTCTAAGAACACGAGAGTGTGTCTCTTCACTAAAGGTCTGTGGCTAGCTCATTTATCCACAGAAGCATTTGCTTCCTGGCAGGGTAGCATCTTTTCTGTATGGGAGGTTGTTCCCTTCAATGGCAGCCATGACCTTTTGTTAACTGTTTGATTGCACATCAGCATTGCTGTAATGAGCACGGGTGAGTCAGCGGTGGAGCTGGCTAAGCATTCTGCAAGGGTTTGCAAGGTCAGGATTGCACGTGAGAATATGGGAAAATAAAGTAAGGAAATGTTCACTGATTTTTTTTTACTCTAGTTTGTTTACATTACAAACAGACATGTAGCTATATTACATGGGTTCTTGAAGGGAACTTTTTTTTGTTTGTTTGTTATATCCATGGGTGGGGAAATGTTTTCTATCTCATGTTTTCATGTCAGCTGTCAATCTGATCTGTAAATCAGACCAAATGGTGTCCATCAAAGTTTATCATAGTGTATTTAGTAACACTCGTGTTGATTGTAGGGTCTTCTTTTCTGCAGAGAATGCTAAATTATGCTCTGTTGAACCTAAGCACTCACGGCCCAAGCAGAAGATTTTTAAAACACAATGATGTGAGCTTTGCAAACTTTAGTAAATCCAGAAACTATATCAATATCAGAAGCTCTCATTTAAATAGTCTAAAAACACTCAGTAACATGGTACAGACAGTAAGTGGGTCCTTTATAGTTTTATCTACAGCAAAAAAAGTGAAAGATTTACTTTGTAAAAATTATACCCTGCAGATGTAAAATTTTAAAATGTATTTAAAAGTTAATAATGTTTTAGTATTTAATCAAATTATGACTCCACAGAGGTCTAGGTTAAGCCCTGAATATCCACTGAGAACTGCCAATGGTTATAACAAAATTCGCAAGCTGAGGAAGAAGAGCAGACAGGCCACTAGTTAAAATCATAATGCATATTGGTTTGTATAGCATTTCTTCCTGTTGTTTATTAGCTGTTTATTTCTATTAAAATGAAGTTTGAACGTAATATCTGAAAATCATACAAATATTTTGACACAGACAATTTCAGTTGTATGGAAATGGATGAACGGATTTATATAATTATTTATTTCATACAATGGTTATACTGTCTATATTTTATACTGTGTAAAATATACAAATTTTCATCAAGGCTAACAATTAGACTTATGCTAAGCAATAATGTTAATGAAAAGCTGGAGATAAAATGCGACACATGTTGTGTGAAGAAGCCAAAGAAGACTCAATGAGAGCATCATTTTATAAAAATATATTGCCATGATTGTCAGAAAGTTCCAGTTTAACCATTCATAATTTGTCAAATTACACAAATAGGACTAGAGGTTGTCCCTAAGCACTAAAATTGGGCAATAAAAAATATCCTTAGAATCACTGGATGCACCAGCAGTGGATAAACAAATTGAGGCCACAAACATATGAAATATCCATTTGGAAAACTTCATATGGGTCATATGATGCGATTTAAATTGTTTCCTTTCTCTTTGGAGTGTTACAAGCTCTTGGTGCATAAAGATGATCTGTAAAGTTGAAAGACTAAAGTCTCAAATCCAAAGAGATATTTTTATAAAAGTTAAGAGTCAGCGACGCCTACCTAAAACGGCTCATTCTAAAACGCCCCCACATACCTACATCACGATGTGGAAAGATTTTGCATAATGCCGCCCAAATGTTCATGCAAATAAAGAAGGTGTAACTTTTATTCTCGCGGTAGTATTGTTTTTGCCGCCGCCATGTCGTGAAGGCACGGGGGGGGGTGTGATTCGTTGTGAAAGCGGAATTACTTTGTTTGGTCTTCCAAAAGATGATGATATCGCTTCGTCATGCCTAGAGCTAATCCTTGCTGGTCGCTGAGGAAATACAAACAACTTTGCGCTGTGGATCGGTTTTCACCGTGGACGAAGCGGGAGTCCAGCCCGGGGTCGTCACATATGGTTGCCACAAGCCCTCCGGACGCTCCTTCGTCGAATGCTGCCGCCGCACCGTTCTCAAGCCCGCCGCCTCTGTTCACTCTAGCCCTCTGGCCGTTCCTCATTCTAGCCCCCGGCCTCTGCTCACTTTAGCCCCCGGCCTTTGCTCACTCTAGGCTGCCGTGTGTGACGTTGTGTTTCGTTGTGGAAGCGAAACTACTTTGTTTGGCCTTCAAAAAAAGAGGACACGACTAGAAATCAGTAATTAAGTTGTATTTACAACACTGTTTCCAAAACAGTTTAACCCAAATATTCAGATGTTTGCAGCGCATTTTATGGAGGACCGTTTACTGATCCTGGTAGAGTCGACTACAATGCCGGCTGTTATGACTCACAGTCTGTAAGTACGTTTTCATTGAAATTATTTGCCACTGATGATTCATACGCGAGTTTTGGGCAGTAGAGTAGCTTTTGTTTTTTTGTCATTTCTCTGATCACAAATGCGGACATGGTTTTATATTTACGCGGCGCGATGCAACACCACCGTAAAAAAGACAGTAAAGGTCATTATAATCCATAATTATGTCCCCACTGGATGCCACAAATGCCTCATTTATAGTGGGTTTTAATGTTTTTTTTAATCATCACTCCGGCCTGACAAGGCATCATCACAGTATGTTAAGGGGCGTAACATTTCCCGTCACACGCTTGAGGTATGGCGGGGAGAACAATCATACGCACTGTTATATCTTTCAATCATATGCACACCCCACTTTCAGACCAGAGCTTTGTAAAAAATCGACGTGTTCGAAAGGCGGGCATAGCTGATACAATATTGTACAGTATGTGGATACATAATGTGTTTTTGTTAACCTTAAACCACATCAACAATTTCATTACACCATATACTAAAATAATGTTCTTTTAGCATCAGTGATGACCCTTTAATAGTAACCCCCATGCCCACATGTATTTTTTTGTTTAATGTAAATTGACTGTTACCAACAACTAGGTCTCATGAGAGCTGGACCTTTAAATAGAAAAATGAATGCAATTCACCCATTTCTTATTCCTGTTTCATCACAATCTTGTGATCTTTTTCAAGAGGTTTGTAAAAAATGGCCAAACACCTATCTTTGTCTGTGTACTTTAAACTACTTAAATGATTTTCTCAGCAGAGAGGGCATCTACACCATAACCACTTGCTGCATGACTGCTGTTAATCTGCCTGACGTAAAACCTGAGTCCCGGGCAACTCTCACAATGACATGAGCTTCTCCTCAATATCATTGCCCTCATTTCTGGAACCCAATCCAATCCATGACCGGAAGTGTGGGTGCGCCAAGCGAACGAGACGCCGCGATGAAGCCGCAGAGGAGTAACACATGATGATACAAACCGCTAGACCGTTGACACATGGCTAAACGTTATATTAATTGCCTTACCTACTTTTGCTTACGTTTCAATCATATTGGGTACAATGCAGATTGTGTACATACTTTTTTATTTTTTTTTTTTTTACCTTTGTACTTTAAAAAAAAATACTGCAGGTAATTAACTGTTTAATAAATAGTACTGTTATTACACACACCACTTTTGACCCATCCATTACACCTTAACCCACCCTTAAACCTACCATACCACCAAACCTGTCCCTAACAACCTGTCCCTAACAAAATTGTTTTGCAATACAATATGAACACAAAAATTTTACTTATTTTTTTTATGCAAGTACATAGTAGTTAAGGCCACATAATATAAAGTTGGACGGTCACACTAATATGAATCTGTCTGTCTTCACCCCTGTGTAGCCAGGTGAAAAAGGGACAGTAAATCTTAAACCAACTATAACCTCTGGATTATGTGTCCAACTATTTAGCTACTTTGGCAGTTCTATAAAAGCCCTTCTGGCCTGTCCGGGCTGTGAGGTGCACCTGCATCGCAAAAAGGGAAAATCTGTGCACTGAAAAACAGTGATCATTGACTGGTATACTTGCTAGGACAGACTTATTTGGAATTTGTTTGTCAGAAGATAGAAAGTTTCACAAGTCAAGACAAAAAAAATCGACAGTAATGCATGGTCTTGAATAGTCTTTAATTTAAGTTATTTTCTTACTGTAGATTACCTAAAAATTACCCTTATTAAAATTAACAACTGGTGTTACTACACCTCCATACACATATACACACCACACACACACACACGTTTGTTTTTGTGAAAAGTGGGGACATTCCATAGGCCGTAATGGTTTTTATACTTTACAAACCGTATATTCTATTGCCCTAAACCAACCCTAAACCTAAGCATACCCCCTACAGGAAACTTTCTGCATTTTGGCAGATTTTGCAGATACCCTCCATTCTGTGTATTTTATAACGTTTTGAGAAAAGTGGGGACTGGGGTAAATCCTGAAGTCCTTCTCCTTGTATCCTATGTCCATACCTTTGTCATTATACCAAATTTATGTCCTCATTTGTCAGCAAAAAACGCGCACAAACCCACCGCACACACCACCATAGTTTTACAATGGCATTTGGTAGTAAAACTACCATACGCAAATGGTAATCGACAGGCACAAAAAAACTTGGTTACTACACTTTCACTATAATAAAGCCATGGTTAACACTTGACAATAACTGTGGAACACACACTATTTATTTCCTCATACACTTATTTATCTAACACACACCCTCAGTCTACATTTCAATTTGCACATAATATACCTTTACATACAACTGTCTATTGTTATATACCTGTTCATACAATTGTCGATTTGTATATTTTTATTCCTTATTTACTTTTTCTAGTTTATTTATTTTTGTATATTATCTTGTTTTTTTGTTCTGTCACTTCATTCTTTTTAGGCACTGTGGTGAAGCTTGGGTTGTCCGAAACAATCCTCGTATTGTGTAAACATACCGGGCAAGAAAGCTAAGGTTCTGTTCTTTTAATAAGGGTATAATAGTTTGATGGATAGACGATTTTATTTTATAGATTCCAAAAATATGTGTCAAGAAAATATTTTTTCATGTTGCAAATGTGCTGTCATAGAAGCATTGTGATGACAACATAACCCACCTCACAATTCTCAAGTTGTCTCTACCTCAGTAAGCCTCCATTCCAGCCGCTATGCACAGTCAAAGATTGTGGAATACTGTGGGGACCGCTGATACAAAGGGATTACATGAATTAACACATTGGAACTTGTAATTTGGCATGGCACAGGGGGAAAAACCAGCTGGAGAAAAGTATCATAGAGCTCGATGGGCAAGCCGCAGAAACTGTGTGCCAAGGTAGAGCACAAAACCCGATTCCCTTACTTAGCAAGGCACTGTGGCTACAAGTCGGATCATGCCAGGCGCATGCGGTATACCATCTCTAGTACAGATCAACTGCAACCAGCCATGTTTTATTAATCAAAGTTGGACATTTATAGAGTTATAACTCTGGCTGGCGCTGGACAAACGCGATGGCGAGCTGAGAGACGATGCAAGCTCAATCGAGAGTGGCAAATTTGTCTGTGGTGAAACTAATATGCATGACAGCACCTGAGAAAATCTTCTAAATGGACTATAAGCGTGGCAATCCAGATAAGATTGCAGACTTTATTTTTCTCAAGACATTTTGGCTCATACAGGGAAAGCTGATTTATCACTTTCTACCAAAGTTGCAGACCCTTATGGTTAATGTTTGCATGTGTAAGTGAGCAATTTCACAGTCATTATGTTGCTCCTTTGAAAAAAACATAAAATAAAATGCTAAAACAAATTGCTAAAGCATTTATCTTATACTACTATTGCTCATACTTTTTGCATTCAAGGATTAGTTATAATTTCATTAACTACCATTATAGTTTACCAGCTTTTTTATTGTATTTATTATTGGATTGTATATTATATTAGTTGAAATATATATATTAGATTTGTTTGACTCACTTACGTCGACTTAGTACATATGTACTTTAATTCATAATTACTTTGTACAATTCCTGGGTTCTTGGAATAGAAATTAGCATGCTGGGTATGTTACTAAGACTTTGTGCGTCAAGCTAAGAATAGGCTTTTAGTGTGTCCACCTTGATGATCTTTATATCTATTGTAAACTGGTTTCAAAAGTTAAATATTTGCAATTACACATTTGTAATGTAATTTAGTACATTCAAATATAACTGTAATTAAATACAATATCAAATAACGCTACAGTTAAAGCTATAAACCAAGCGCTTTACATGTGCTTTAATATGTTAGTCAACACATCAAAAAAATTCTCAAAGTACTTTAAAGCATGACAAAATATGATTGAAACATAATGATTTAAAATATATTTTAATTTCACAGCACCACAGATTGAATTTGAAAGTGTGCTTAAGTGTTTAAGAACAGTCATTAAAATGTACTCTCTTTAAGTGGCCTTTTAGATCATTAATATTACATTATTTACAAGTATTTAAAGTTTTTTTAATAAATGTACTTTTAAGATTTAAAGTGCACATTCAATAAAGTTAAGAACACTTATGCTTCCAAGGACAACAGGTCTCATGGCAACCACCCGAAACATCTTGCCATTGTACCAGCAAGTACTGAACCGGCAAGCACTCACATTTTTGTACGAAAACAATTTTAATTTGTTTTCCTCTCTGAATTGAATAAAAGATATGGGGAAAAATAAATCACATGCCAGGCAGAAACGTTTATTTCTCTGTACAGCTTTGGCGAGAGCAAATCCAACAGTTGATTTAATAGCTTACTTTGTAATGTAATTTACCTTTGAGACCCTCCTGGCATGTGCAGCTGTTGTAAGTGCCAGTTTCTGCATTGGCACACCTGCTGCTGAAGGCCAAAATGAAGTCTATGTGCCGGTAAAAAAACACTTTATGAGGTTGGAAAAAACACAGTTTCCAACCTCATAAAGCCCCCTACTAATATCGCAGTGCTCATTTACAGCTATCTGCTTTTATTCATTTTGCCACTGTAAGTGATGCACAATGCATCCATCCAAATCGCTTATTGCATTTCATTTCCCCTGATGACCTTGTGTGTTGTGTGATATCAGTGTAAATGATGAGCCACTAAATATTTATTTTCATCAGTTTGGGAATTAACAGATAGCAGTGTTCATCGTGATCTGCTCTGTAAGAGGTCATGATGATGATGGTGGTGGCTGAGCGCGGGCCAGGAAAGGACATCCCAGCAGTCGCTCTGGCTTCGAGAGCCTCTACAATGAATGAGGTCAACTGAAGTGGGGACGTCCAAATATAGCAGCTCCAACACCACCGGAGAGACTGCGAAAGAGCTTGTGAGAGTGTCTATCTCCTAATTCACCAAGCTGAATGCGTCTGGCCATTAGCCTAAATACAGCACTAATTGATTTCTTTGTTTTAGAGAAGCTAGGGTCACAATATAGAGACATGGGGAATATGTCATTGTTTATTTGCCAAACTAGGCTCACTGAACATGTTTGTGGCAACATTTTTGTGGAAACGATATTATGTATTCTTGTAGGGGACCCGTTTGATTCCATTTTGCAAAAGGGTGACATAGTTCGGAGTGGTAGCTAAGAGAGGCGGCATTATAATCAATATTCACAATAGTATCAAATCTTTGACTCAATAGAATAATAAGTCAAACCTGATGATTGCAATGTGAACCAGTCACGATTTTGATAGTGTGAGGTTGTTGTAGGCATATCGTGCAGTTTCATACAATGAAACATCCGGTGAGTGGTACTAAAAGGTTGCTCTACCTGCCATGCTGAATAATCGTAATAGCCTCCCTAAACCACTGATACTGTTAAACAAGAACATTCAAGCATGAAACACCAATGCCATTTTTTCTTGCTATCTACCTGATCTTTGCGCTCTGTTATCTGGACTTGGTGTTTCCATGGGACTCGGACAAAACGAGAAAAATGCTTCACCTGCACAAGTGAAGTTTTGAAATACCGGGTAGGCGGCTACGCGGTGCATGATTACTCAGAACCTCACGAAAAGCCATGATTTAGCAGTGACCGGTATGTGAGTAAAGATCAATGATTATCGGTGTACAGTTATACCCTATTAATAAAGTGTTTGGTGATCGCAATTACATAGTATTGTGTGCAAGGGAACACTAGCAGCAGAAAGGACTGTTAAAAAAATATACATGGCAAATCAAGTATCATGCCCTCAAGCCCTTCATAATCAAAAGGGGTTGGTGTTTTACTGTCTTTCATTGTGACCTTGAAATAACACAGGGTGTTCTAATCTGAATCCAATATACCTTAAAAGCCACACATTTTTAAGATTACAATTAAAATATTTAAAAAAAATAGTTTTTCTATAAAGGAGAGGATATCTGATGCAGCATATATATATAATATATTGCTATATATATAAACATTACAAGAGGCAGGTACAACAATAGTTTTGGTGGCGTTCTAAGATGTTAATTGGGGAAATTTTGTGGATTACTTCTTCCTGAAGCAGTGTGGTGGAATGCTACATTTCCACGCAATCGGCTCAGAGGAAATAAACAACTTGTACATCATTATGCCCTGAGCACCAGTTTCAGCATGTTTTACAGTTTTGAGATGAAGCTTTAAACTTTACAATGAACAGTTCATGAATAACCGTCATTAAAGAATCCTTCACAACAGATGCCATAAATAGCACCCTAGACAAATAAAATCAAATGATAAACATACAAATCTCACACCCAACACCTATGACACATCAGTCCGGAGAAAGAATCAGGGATGGTTTTAAAGAGAGGTTCATAAATAATGGGGTCAAACAAGACTAACTACCCATAGGCCAATCAATAATACTTTACTCACACAATGTCAGTAGTTTGGTGGGTGAGAGCCAAGGTGTCATTGCCAATCACTGGGGGTGCTCTGTCCGTGCCCCATAGGACCATGGTCTCAGGGATGTTAGGATGGGATTAAGAGGTTTAGTAATTTAATACGAAGAAATGCGATGAGAACAAGGATCTAATATAGGTCGCCCGGCGTGACCCAATCTCAGAGCCCTGAGGTAGAAGACCATTTCGGAGACTTCGGAGACAGGCACTCAAGCCATTTCACTCTGGGAGAATTCCTCTCAGATGGAGCGAGCTGTTATTACATGAGAGCAGATTAAAAAACAACATTGTCCCTGTCTTGAAATGGGGACTGGTGATCAATGTGCACGTAACTGCCTTGTCCTTAAGATTGTTATTTTATTTAATACTCCCACAGTCTGTGTGCAGAGCCCTTGAGGGCTGGCAGATGCTCATTACCCTTTATGATGCAACAAACTCTGTGTCTGTGATATGTGTTGCATCAAAATGTTTCCCCGGAGAATGTAAAGGAATCAAGTTACCTCTGAATTATACCAGCTGCATTATACTACATGCTATTATATGTTGGTACTTTTGAAAAAGAACCAGCATTTCCTTTTATTTCAGTTCAGAATATCGCCACAATACCAATTAGATGCTGTCAAAATAGAAGGTAAGTGGAAACAATTGGGCCAGCAAGGCAAAAACAGAGGACAGCTAGACGGGGACCCATAGCAGGAGTAATTTTAAGATTAATGAGTAGCAGGAAACGATCAATAGACTGAGCATCTCTTAATCCTATCTGTACACAGTAATAGACACAAAGAGTCTACTAAAATTAAATTGCACAAATAACTGTAGTCAATATCCACAGAACTGTACCAAGTTATGTTAATTATGCAAATTATACTACTATAATACTAAATAGTAGAAACAGAGTAACAGACATTTTAACAATTTTCGACAAAAACTTGCCAGTCAGGCCTTTTTTTTTTCTAAAGACAGCTGTATAACAGGCGTCCTGATTAAGGGTTTTCAGTTATTCCTATTCCCTGCTCAGTAGAAAATGAAGAAACCCTGGTTCCGAGTGCAAGTCTATCTGTTTGGTTTGGAGTTCTCAAAGAGGCTATTTTGGTTGGTCACAAACTTGTGTTTCTCGGGGGAGACTTTTCATTCACTCTCACGAGTGACATGCAAACATTTGTGGTGAGTGAAGTTTAGGGACAGGAGTGTCGACTCGGTGTGACACTCGGAAACTTGCATAAGGTGGGAAACAGCGACTGTAAAAATGTGATCCTAAAAAAATAATTTTTTTCCGGGCAAAAAAACGTAAAAAACCCATCTGCAATTGTATTCCGCATGCACCATATCCCTTAGGGGCTTCCATAGAGTCGATTGCAACAAGAACCCAGGGCAGCAGGACAGCCATGCCCAAAATATTTCAAACGGTGGCTTTACTTACCCAGGTTGTAGGTCTGTGAAGAGACTTTTGCTCAGTTTAGATCGAGTTTAGTTGTGAGGCTTAAAATGGTAATCACAAGACAATAATACTTATGATAAGTTATAAAAGGTAATAAGTTTGGCGCAGGAGGCTAAGGCTCATGCATATTAATTGTGATAGAGTAATCACCTATGTATAAAAAATATGGGGGGGTAGGAGGGCATAAACCACTAAGCGGGTGCTTACCAAAAAGGTAACACATTATTCAACAATACATTCACTATCATTGGGTATGGCCAAATCTAGGTCACTGGGCTAAATTTATATGTGCTGTTACATTAACAGTACACAAATAACCGGTTTAAGAGATCAGATAAGCAGAGGGTCTGGCCTTTTTACAGTCACACAAATTTCGAGTCTAGTCCAAGAAATGTCTAAGATGTCTTAACTCGATTCAAAGTCTTTTATACTAATATAGACGAGACAGGTGTATTTGCATGCTTGCAATGTTGATAAAGAGATCTTGCATCACCATATGAACAAAGTAACAAAAAACAGATGTAATAATAAATGTGTTCTAGAATAAGTACAGTAAGTTGGGGGTATATATCATCTCGTAATATGGGAGATAGAGGTAATATATATATATATAAAATAAGAGGGTATAAGTGGAATCTAGGGTACACGGCCGGGTGGGTTGTCCGGTAGAGTATAAATGCAGGAAAGGACCCCCAAATTACATTTTTACACGGTCTGTGGGGTAAGTAGGGTGTTGGCAAAGGGCCAAGTGGGAATAAATGGGGCTAGAACACGAAGGGTCGATGTGATACGGGGAAAAGAATCAAAAAAATTATTAGGGTAGTAGGGTTAAGATCGCTTACTTAATGTACACGACAAATCAGGAAAAAACGAAAAAGAAATACCAGTGCAAGTGGGTGTACGGTGGAGCAACAACGAACGAGTAATATGAAAGTGATAGTGAAGAGAATAGGGACAGAAGTCTATGAAAAAAAGGAGGAGAAAAAAACATAAAAATGAGGAAGAGTGACAAGCGGAGAATGATAAGAAAAAGGAAATGAAGAAAATGAATGATGAAAGAGGGCAAAGAAGAAGAGGAAAAGGAGAGGGAAGTGGAAGACAAACACGAAGAGGGAAGAAAAAAAGGGGGGCAAAAGGTGGAAAAAAAGAAGGGGTGGATGCGGAAGATGGTCCAGAAAAAGTTGCTTCAGGGACGCATTTTGGCGGAGGTATTAAAGGCGCTGCGGTAGTAGTTTAAGACGTGGCAGGGATAGACAAAAGTAAACAAGGGACAGTAGATGAGTCGTTACGTGGATCATGCCGTTGAGATGAGGGTTTCTAACACCCTTACATTTAGGGAAAATCGCAGCTGAAATGTTAGGTGATTGGGACTGTGATATCAGGAACGGCCACAGCAAAATAGCCATGGGTCTACTAACATAAGATGAGCGGCGTTACAGTGGCTCAGGAAAAGTGGCATGCAGGGAGCTAATTGAGATCGATGATGTCGAAAGGAACGCGCGTGAGAGCGTGCAGAGACATGGAGATGGATGGGGCAGGGGCAACAGGCAATCTGTGCCAAGGAAAGTTAAGAACCAGAAAAAGAGCAAAACGGCTTAAGGGAAGGGAGATAGGCCGATGGTCAAGGTAAAGGGGGTGCGAGGCTGGGGATAAGGTTCCAATAAGAAAGAGGAAAGAAGACAAGAAAAAAAAACAGGGGAAGGTGGAGAAACGCGGAGGGGTCCGAATAAAGAAGAAAAAGGAATAAAACAAGTGCTGGATAAACAAATGGGAGAGAGGAGAGAGAAGGGAGAGAGGGAGAAAGGGGGGGAAGAGAGGGAAAGAGGGGGAGGGGAAGGGAAAAGGGAGGGAAAGGGAAAAGGGGGAGGGAGAGAAAGGGGGGGGGAAAAGGGGGGGGGTGGGGGGAAAAGGAGAAGGGGGAGGGGGGGGGGGGGAACAGGGAGCAAACAGAAAAGAAGAAAAGAGAAAGAAAGAGGAAGGAAGAAAAAAAAAAAAAAAACGAAAGAGGAGGGGGAAGGGGGGGGGAAGGAAAGGGAGGAAAGAAAAAGAAAAGGATGGAGAGGAGAGGAAGGGGAATAAGAAGGAGAAAAGGAAGAAAGAAAAGGGAGGAAGGAGATAGAGAGAAAGAAGGAGAGGAAAGGGAAGGGGGGGGGTAACAGGAGAAAAAAAGGAAGAAGGGGGAAAGGGAAGGAAGAAAAAAGGGAGGGGAAGGAGGAAAAAGAAAAAGGAAAGGAAGAAAAGGAAAGGAATAAAACAAAGAAAAGGGGGAGAAAAAAATAAAGAAAGAAAGGAGAAGGGGGGAGAAGGGAGGGAGGAGAAAAAAGGAGCAAGAGAGGGAAAGGAGAGAAAGAGAAAAGGACGGGAAAAAGAAGAAAGGGGAAGGGGAAAGGGGAAAAAAAGGGAGGAAAAGAAAGGAAAAGGGGGGAAGGGAAGAAAAATGAAAAAAGGAGGAGGGGAGAGAAAAAAGAAAAGAAAAAAAGAAAAAAAAAGAAAAAAGAAAGGAAAGAAAGAAAAAAAAAAAAGAGGGAGGAGGGGAAAGAAAATGAAAAAAGGATGAGAAGAAAGAAAGAAAAAATAAAGAAAGGGAAAGAGAGCAAGAAAAGGGAAAGGAACAAAGAGAAGAGGAAGAAAAAGGAAAAAAAGGGGGGAGGGAAAGGAAAGAGGAGGGGGGGAGGGAGGAAAGGGAAGGAAAACAGAGTAGGGGAGAGGAGGAAAAAAGAAGGGGGGGAGGGGGGGGGAGAAGAGAAAAAGGGAGGCAAAAAAAAAAAGAAAAAAAGGGAAAGGGAAGAAAAGGAAGAAAAAGGGGAGAAAAAAAAAAGAAGAAAAAGAAGAAGAAAGGGAAAGGGGAAGAAAGGAGAAAAAAAGAAAGGGGAAAGAAAAAGAAAAAAAGGGGGGAAAAAAAAAGACAAAAGGAAAAAGAGAAAGAGGGGAAAAAAAAAAAAAAGACAGGGAAAAGGGAAGGGGGGAAAAAGGGAAAGAAAGGAAAAAAAAAAGGGAAAAAAAAAAAGGAGGGGGAAGAGGGAGGGAGGGAAGAAAGGGGGAGGGGGGGGGGGGAGAGGGGAAGGCGGGGGGGGGGGGGGGGAAAAAGAGAGGGGTGGGGGGGGGGAAGGGAGAAAGGAAGAGGGAGGAAGAGGATGGGAGGGAGGGGGGAGGGGGGAGGGGAGAAAGAGGAAAAAAAGGGAAAGGAGGGAAAAGGAAAAGGGGGGGAGAAAGAAAAAAAAAAAAAAAAAAAGGGGAAAGAAAAAAAAAAAAAAAAAAAAAAAAAAGGGGAAAAAAAGAGGGGAAGGGAAGAAGGGGGAAGAGGGGAGAGAAATGGGGGGAAAAGAGAGAGAAAAAAGGAAGAAGAAAGAGGAAGCGGAGGGGGAAAAAAAAAAAAGGGGAGAAAAGGAAGATGAAAGGGGAAAGAAAGGGGGGTTGTAGGAGGAAAGAAAGGGGGGGGGGGAAAAAGAGAGGGGTGAAGGGGGGAGGGGGAGGAAAGAAGGAGGGGGGAAGGGAAGGTAAGGAGGAGAGGGAAGGGAGAGTGGGGAGAAGAGAAAAATGGAAGGAGGAGGAGAGAAAAGAAAGAAAGGGGGGGGG
Organism: Sinocyclocheilus anophthalmus; assembly: GCA_018155175.1. NCBI lineage: Eukaryota > Metazoa > Chordata > Actinopteri > Cypriniformes > Cyprinidae > Sinocyclocheilus > Sinocyclocheilus anophthalmus. The sequence continues at coordinate 6,710 of JADLZN010009257.1, read as the reverse complement.
GGGGGAGGGGGGGGAAGGGAGGAGGGAAGAGAGAGGGAGGAAATGAAAGATGAAAGAAAGGGGACGAGAGGGAAGGAGTGGGGGAAGGCTTTGAAGGGGGAGAGAGTGTAAAAAAAAAAAGGAGAGCAGGTTAAAAAGAGGAGGGAGTGAGTTATTATTAAGGGGGGTACGATAGTATTCAGACCCCCTTAAATTTTTCTCTCTTTTTTATATTGCAGCCATTTGCTACAATCCTTTAAGTTAATTTTTTGACCCTCTTTGTACGACACGACACCACTATTGAACGAAAACCAGAATGATGAAAATTTGTGAGAGTTAGTAAAGAGAACCTGAAATATCACGGTCCTAAGTATGTGATCGTAGGGAGTAAACAACGTTGGAAGAATAAAGAAGGTTTTGTGGGAAGATGGGGATAATTGACCATTCCCCCCGGTGCAGAGCACCGGTCAGCACCGTTCTGGTCAGTTGGAGTGTAAACCCGTAGGTGGCAAGCCAAATATAAAAAAAAAAAAAAAAAAAAATATGAAGTCTCTAGTAACGGCCGGAAGCCGGGTTCGCTGGTGAATTCGGGGGGGATGCCAGATGAGGGCAGGGCATTGGGTTTAAGTCAGGGCTCTGGCTGGGCCATTCAAGATTAGTCACAGAGTTGTTGTGAAGCCACTACTTCGTTATTTTAGCTGTGTGTTTAGGGTCATTGTCTTGTTGGAAGCCAGGTAAGAGCCTTCGGCCCACGTGGAGCATCCTGAAGAACTCTGGGAAGTGTTCGTCCAGGATGCCATGTAGGGCGTGTGCCGCATGTCGTGCGGGATTTCCCTAGCATTAGAGGCAACGCAAACAGTCGCTGGGGTCGCCTGGTCAGCTGAAGAACACGCCCCACAGCAAAAGATTCTGCCAACACCAGTGCTTGACCTTTGTTGCGGACTGGGTTAATCTTAACCCAGATAGATTAAAGCAGGTGCCCCTCGGTTTTTCCTAAAGCACCACCCTACGACCCGCTATAAGAAATTCGGAGGCTCGGAAGTTCTATCTCTGTGTTTGCGTACAAACCCGAGGAATCTTAAGAATCTAATCTCACCCTCGGTGTGACGTCCTAGCGTGCTGGCTTATAATGGTTAGCAAACTCCATCCGGGCTTTCAGGTGTTTCATGCACGAGGAGGAGGAGCTCCGTATGGGTCCGACTCTGCCATAGCGCCCAACTGGTGGAGGGCTGCAGGGTGCGTTGCCTATTCTACATACTGTATTCCTCCCGTCCTCCACTGCAATCGCTCTGGATCTATCTAGCACATAAGGGGATGATCTTTGGGTTCATGTCTTTGTACGTACCAGCGAACCCTGTCCTATCTGGTTTCCCCCGGCCAAACTGAGTCTATCGTGGAGAATGAGCCTTTGTGATTGAGGTAAAATGAATAACCCAAAGATCACTATTTCTAGAGCTCCAAGATGCAGCGGGATATTGTGAGCACGTGATAGAAAGTCCAAACTCACTGAGCCCTCCACCAGTCGGTCTTTATTTGCAGAGTGGCCCAACGGGCCTCTCCTCAGTGCAGACACATGCAACCGCATGGAGTTTGCTAAACACCCAAGGCTCCAAGAATGGTGAGAAATAGATTCTCTGTCTTATGAGAACTTTTTTGCCTTAATTCTAGTCGATATGGGTGGAGAAGAACCAGGCAGTTTTTTTATGTTGGGGGGGTTTTTGGTTGTTTCTGCTCATCATCTGGCCAATACCATCCCTACAGTGAAGCATTGTGGTGGCAGCATCATGCTGTGGGGGTGTTTTTCAGCTGCAGGGACAGGACTACTGGTTGCAATCGAGGGAAAGATGAATTAGTACAGGGATATCCTGGACGAAAACTTTTCCAGAGTGCTCAGGACCTCAGACTGGCCGAAGGTTTACCTTCCAACAAGACAATGACCCTATGCACACAGCTAAAATAACGAAGGAGTGTTTTCACAACAACTCTGTGACTGTTCTTTTATGGCCCAGCCAGAGCCCTGACTTAACCCCAATTGAGCATCTCTGGAGAGACCTAAAAATGGTTGTCCACCAACGTTTACCATCTAACCTTACAGAACTGGAGAGGATCTGCAAGGATGAATGGCAGAGGATCCCCAAATCCAGGTGTTAAAAACTTGTTGCATCTTTCCCAAAAAACTCATGGCTGTATTATTCAAAAGGTGTGCCTTCTACTAAATCACTGCAAATGGTCTGAATACTTAGGACCATGTGATTTTTCAGTTTTTCTTTTTTTAATAAATCTGTAAAAATGTCAAAAATTCTGTGTTTTTCTGTCGATATGGGGTGCTGTGTGTACATTAATAAGGAAGTTATAATCTATCTCTCTATCATCGTTTGTTTCAAATAAATGTGATTTTAAATTACTCATCAAAATATATTATATATTTATTAGTGCTGTCAAACGATTAAACGCATCCAAAATAAAAGTTTTTCTTTACATAATATATATGTGTGTTTGCTGTGTATATTTATTATGTATTTATAAATACAAACACATGCATGTATATATTTCAGAATTTTTTTTATGTTTATGTAATAAATATATTTATTTATAATATAAATATAGACATGTAAATATAACATGTAAATATTTTCCATATATAGGTACTGTATGTGTGTATTTATATTCATAATACACTCATATACACTGCATATTTATACAAACACAAACTTTTATTTGTATGATGATTAAGTCACGTAATCGTTTGACAGCACAAATATTTATTTAAAAAGCTAAACAATATTTATATGATCCACCATATGTTTACTCATACATTGATATACAGCTCACAATATGTATTTACCATATGTTGAAATGCAGCAGGCTCTGAAATTCGCCGATATCTCTGGTGAACTCTTCAAACTAAACTTTGTTCTTTCAAAGTCTGGTACTGTGAAGGACTGAGACTGAGACTCAGTAGACTGTGAGACTGAGAGCGCAAACATGTGCAGACTGCCCGCTGTACTCATAAAGTATTTATGCATTTGTTACATGCAGTATGTTTGCAGTTGATTTTCCTATAGGCATATAAAGACATACTGTAAATTCTCACAATTCATACACTACAAGTCAAAAGTTTGGGGTCAGTAAAATTATTTTAACCACTTTAGTCACGCGTTGCTTGTTCGCAGTGCATATTACTAACATAGTGACGGGTTTATTCATACTTATAAAGCACTGTGTATTGAAGACAACCTTTTCGCTTGCTCACTTACAAATCCTAAACATAATCCTACAACACTATATGGACTATGTGTTCTCTGAATCATCATTTGGTTACCATTGAAAAAAAATAAATAATGAATAATAATCATAAAACAAATTTTTTTGTTTTTGAAAGTAGTCTCACCAAGGCTGTGCTTATTTGATCACAAACACTGTAAAAAAATTTTTTATACTATTTTAAAATAAGTGTTCCCTTTCATGGGAACTTCAAACTGCGTCCGCTAGGGGTCGCTATGGGGAACGCCTCAATGTGACCCATGCCTGAAGCATACATTCAAAACAACAACAACACGTTGGCCGATGACAGCCTATGACGTCACGCCCGTGCGATCAGAGTAATAAATCTGAGAAGGTGCCCCGTATAGAGAGACCGCCCTACGCTCTATGCGGTTGATACGTATTCTTTTAATACTCCCTCCTTGACAATCTCGCTCTAATGCCAGGGCATATGCAGCAGCAGCAGGTCGGGCTGTCGCTTCATTGCAAATGATGGTGATGCTCCAAGCATATCAGGTTGACCGGCTGAAAGACCGGGATAGAAGGCCAGGTCTGAGCCCGAACAACCCATGGGTCCTAGCCCGTCTCAGTTTGAGGAACAGAGACTGGCTCAGAAGGCTAGTGTCATGGCTTGCGCTCCTCCCCCGCCCGCGGGTAGGGGTAGGAAGAAGCGCGGGTCAAAGGAAGGTAAGTAAAAGACCTAAGGGATGTGATCCAGACAGTGCGTCAGTGCTTTTGTCCGGATCAGATTGATACCTCAGTATCCACTGATTTCCTTCGGGGGTCTTACATCTGCCATTATCTTCCCCTTCCTAATTCCCCTGTAACCACCATCTCCACCTTACCGAGGTTAGGTGGGAAATTTCCTGAATTATAGTCTCCTATACTGGACCTATAAGGTTTGGTTGGTTCTATGGCTTCATAATAACCATCTTACTGATGGTCCGGTCTAGAAGCTTCTCCGGACAGAGCTCCGACGCGGGACCATGGTGGGTGAGTACGATCCATTCTATATATATATATATGTATAATATAAATATATATTATATTATATATTAGCATATATGTATGTATGTGTGTATTTAATGAGCTGGTGGTTGTGTGTATAACCATTCTGCTAGCTTTCTTTGCAGTGTTTCCTGGGACCTGTGTGTTTCTGTCCCTTTCTAGGGTAGGTCCTCGGTGAGCACCCCCTCTGCTGGGTTCAGAAACCGGGTGCTCGACTTGCAGTGTTTTATTTCACTCGTCGATATATGTCCAGCCGGTATGATAGCTTGGTTTCGGCTTCATACTTCCTGGATCATGCGGCCAGGTCACAGGCTTCTGCGGGAGCCTTCCTGACCATCAGGCTCCCGGCACGGCACAGCAAAATTTTCTTGGACGTCCGGGCTGGGCTTATGCTTTCAGGCTGCCCTGTCTGGTTTACTGTATCTAGGTCGCCCTGAGGGGCCTCATGATCACCAGGATATCTGCTCTTGCTGAGGCATCGAGCGGGAAGTATAGGTGGCATTTGCGAGAACCTTCTTGTGTAATGCTGTCTCAGGTAGTGCTCCCCTCACCTTAGAGGGTTGTATTTGAGCTTGCCTCTCCCGTTTGGCTCAGTACTTTCGGTATCTGTGAGTAGATGCTTGGAAAACTCTAAATCCAAATGCTATGGTAAGTGCACACGTTAAGTTTTGCGCATTTTCTAAAAATCCCCATAAGTGGTAAGTGGCACGTAATGCTTTGCGAACTTTCTAAAATCCACATAGCTGGTAAGTGTGCACGTTATGCTTTGCCCACTTTCTAAAATCCACATAAGTGGTAAGTGTAAACGTTATGCTTTGCCCACTTTTCTGGAATCCTGTATGGTAAGGGGTTATGCGTTATTAGCCTCGTTCCCTTTCTCTGAGTTGGTTTAGACCCTGGTACCTTGAGCTCCACCCATCTTGTGTGTCTCTTTCGACACACTCTGGAAGCATTGCTCTCCTCACCATTGAGGGTTATTGTGAGCAAGGTGCTTTCTTTCGACTTATTCTCTCTGAGGCGTTGATTCCTCGGCACCATGGCTGTCTCGTGGGTATTTTTGAGTGCATTGTCCCATTTTAAATCAAAGGTTTACCTGTAAATAACACACTATTTCTCTGAATTTGGAGTGCTCCTCTCATGAAAAGTTTGAGGTCTCTGTTTTCCAGAGCACTGAACCAGCACATCAGTGAAATAGGCCCTTCCTCTGCTGTCTCTTCGCGCTGAGTGTTTTGGCAGCTTGCAGTACGCTATCCTTCTGATTCACAATCGCTCTGTAGGTCGAGCCCCTCCTCATTTCGATCTGGTTTGTGCTCCCCTCAGCAAGGTATACTGCTACTGTCCAGCTTTTGGAACATGCCTGTAGTCGAGCTGTCCTATCGATGAGACTGGATGTTTGCTCCGTCAGCTACAGATTTTCATGCTAGCCCTGCCATCATTAGTGTTACCTATTTTTTTTAAAGAAACTGTCCGTGGGAGAGATATGAAAAATGTGATATGAGATATGAATGTGGAAATCTGTGGATTTTTCTTCATGCACATATTCCATGTGGTTCTGGTCATTACAAACAAAATACTGTCAACACTTTGTGACCTTGGTTTCCAGTGACTGCTATTCAGAAGACCGATCACAAGTTGGTGTGGGCCGAACACATTGTGGAGTTCTCGTTTAGCTTTCTCTCCTCGTTCACTCGTTCACCATGTTTTTTCGGTGGCAGCGTTTTGCCCAAGCCGTCAATAGAGTTTTTGTTTACACTGTCTGGTGCTTGTGCTTTGGCTCCGAGGCAAATTGCTAGGAAGTGAATTTAGCATGAAACTGATGCCCAGTAATGAAGGCCAAGCATACAGGCGAGCAGTTGGTGTAATTATATTTATTTTGCTCTCCCCCCTCCACTTTTTTTTTCTCTCTCTCTCTGGTTTCTCCTCCTTCTGTTGATATGTTTATCTAGCCTCCCCCAGTGGACCTGCTTAAATTCGTATTCTCCACGCTAGCTATCGACTTGGGCTAGAATAGCTTCTGAAAAGCTTCAAAGCTAATTGCCTTGGAAGTGCAAGGGGAAGCAAATTAGTGTCACACCACAAGAAGTGAAAGAAACGTTCCCATTTCCTATTCACGTGGCTTTGTGAGAACAATTTCCGATGCGCACCAGGCCTCCGCTGGGCCAGTGAGCGGCAGGCGAGCGGCCCAACTGAGATTTGGTCGAAGAAAGTCTAAAAAATTGCTGATTTTTCCTGAGTGCTCATTGGACGAGGCAGAGAAATGGAACAAATCTGTCTTGAAATTGGATGTAATATCAATAGGGCAGAAAATAATGAGCAGGTACAGGTCTTTGTGTGGAACCAGAACGAGAGACGTGATCCTTGGTTTGTGTGGATTCATACTGTGTCCGAAGACACGATACCGAGGAGTAGTCCAGTGGAAAATGAAAAAATCTGTAATTTTGAAATCCCTCGTGCTGTTA
>JADLZN010009256.1:172500-196204 GCA_018155175.1 Sinocyclocheilus anophthalmus | reverse complement strand
TGTTTATGAGTGTGTGTGTATATGAGTGTGTGTGAGTGCATGAGTGTGTGTGAGTGAGAGAGAGAGAGAGTGTGTGTATATGAGGGGGGTGGGATAGGAGTGTGTTGTTAGGAGTGTGTGGTATATGGTGTGTGTGTGTATGTGAGAGAGAGAGTGTGAGAGAGAGACTGTGGGAGTTTCAATGGTTTGATCTCACTGAGCGCTGAAATCAGCAGGTGAAGCTGTGATTGTGAAGATCGTGTTTTTGATGTTTCTCTTGATCATATGTTAGTTATGTGTAGCTTATTATGTACATTACAATCCCATCTGGCTGATTTAATATCTGCTAATCTGCTGTGTGTGTATATATATATATATATATATATGAGTGTCCAGCTTGTATAAACAGTGTACATTGCTGTCCCCTCAAAGTAACTCCACACACAGCCATTAATGTCTAAACCGCTGGCCACAAAAGTAGTACACCCCTAAGTGAAAATGTCCCAATTGGGCCCAAAGTGTCAATATTTAGTGGCCACCATTATTTTCCAGCACTGCCTTAACTAGTGCTGTGTTCAAAATATCGATACGACGACGTATCGTCACAGAGATTTGATGATACAAATATCGATACAGCTGGCCCTGTATCGATACTGTGGCACGTGTGCAGCAGTGGTCTGCACTTAATTTTACAACGTTTAAAATTGAGTCGAAAATTGCAAGGTTTCTAAAAAAGAATGAATAGAGCATCTGTTAATAATCTGGCGCAGAGGAACACAACTGGGTTGCCTAATAAAAAGAGACGTAATCCCCGAAACAGAGCTTCACACTTGCGCAATACGGAAATATCTGCTAAGTGTGCTACTTATCTTTGTCAAACTGGCAAACCTGTGCACGCGCTCTCTCTCCACTGTGGATAAACGCGCTTGCTTTCTGAAAACACCGCTTAGCTTGCAGTTTAGCTATCTCCACTTCAAGTCTATTCTCAGAAAAGTGTAATTCATCAACTGTTCATTTACGACACGAGAGAGAGAGAGGGGCTGTGTATGTATGAATTACCACCGTTTAGCCGCGTTTCTCTATTAACAGAGGCTTTAATTCCTTTAGAAACAATGACGCTACCAGCTCCTTGTTGAGAAAGATAATGTAGCTCTTGAGCGATTAAGCTATTTAACTTGATAAAACTGAGGGGCAGCGCTAAAAAGTTTGTTCCTGAATGTCTGAGTTCGGCCGCAACGTGATCTGTGTGTGTGACTGCACTTAACCAAACTGCTTCTGTTTAACACAAATGCTGGCACAGACGTGCATGTTCGGCTAGAGTCGCTTTGAACTTGTGCATCTTCGGAAGCGGAAAGTTACAAAAAATGTTGTGCACACCGCCACGCGAAACGACGTTGCGCGCACTCAAAGCGAACTTGCGGACACTCGAGTATAAATCAGCCATGAGAGTGTGTGCGTTAGATACAGTGAAGACAGCGCGTTAGTTTAGAACTCTTCTAAAAAAAAAATTTATTGTAGAGAGTGTGTTAATTTGTGCAATGATAACCTACCAGCAATGTAAATTATTTTTTTATCTTATTAGAATGAGTACCTTACAATATAAATTTATTAGAACGAGTACATTATGATATATGGGCTTAAAAACGAGATGCAAACAATCAGAATATTGTACCTGGTGGGGAGTGCACAGTGTAAACATGAAGCATATGCCATTACCTTTATTATACTGTGGTACAGTTCTGGAGGCCCTTCATAATGCAGAGGTCAGCTGCTGCTCTGCCAATAGTTAGAAATGGCACTATAGTGAGCAGTGTTTAATAAACAGCTGTTTTACTAAATTCTGCTGAGGTGAAATTCAGTGCAGTCATGTAGGCAGAAACCATGTGTCTTTGTTATCTCACCTGGTTGCCGCCACACACACGCTTGACACCATCTGAACCAAATTCGTTTATCTTGGTCTCATCAGACCACAGGACATGGTTCCAGTAATCCATGTCTTTAGTCTGCTTGTCTTCAGCAAACTGTTTGCGGGCTTTCTTGTGCATCATCTTTAGAAGAGGCTTCCTTCTGGGACGACAGCCATGCAGAACGATTTGATCCAGTGTGCGGCATATGGTCTGAGCACTGACAGGTTGACCCCCCCACCCCTTCAACCTCTGCAGCATTGCTGGCAGCACTCATACATCTATTTCCTAAACACAACCTCTGGATGTGATGCTGAGCACGTGCACTCAACTTTTTTTGGTCGACCATGGCGAGGCCTGTTCTTTGTGGAGCCTGTCCTGTTAAACCGCTGTGTGGTCTTGGCCACCCACCACCACCGTGCTGCAGATCAGTTTCAGGGTCTTGGCAATCTTCTTATAGCCTACACCATCTTTATGTAGAGCAACAATTCTTTATTTCAGATCCTCAGAGAGTTCTTTGCCATGAGGTGCCATGTTGAACTTCCAGTGACCAGTATGAGAGTGTGAGAGCGATAACACCAGATTTAACACACCTGCTCCCCATTCACACCTGAGACCTTGTGACACTAATGAGTCACATGACAACGGGGAGAGAAAATGGCTAATAGGGCCCAATTTGGACATTTTCACTTAAAGGTGTACTCACTTTTGTGGCCAGCAGCTTAGACATTAATGGCTGTGTGTTGAATTATTTCGAGGGGACAGCAAATTTACACTGCTATACAAGCTGTACACTCAATACTTTACATTGTAGCAAAGTGTCATTTCTTCAGTGTTGTCACATGAAAAGATATAATACAATATTTACAAAAATGTGAGGGGTGTACTCACTTCTGTGAGATACTGTGTATGTGTGCGTGTGTCGGTATGTGTGTATATATATATATATTATATATATAGATATATATATATATATATATATTATATATATATTATATTAGTGTACCAAATGCTGTTCAAAAAGTCTGGGATCAATGGAGATTTTTAAAAAGTCTTTCTGCTACTCAAGGATGCATTGATTTTAACTATAATCGATTAAAAGCCGTATATGGTGCAATCGATTATATGTAAAACAGATGTTCTCTGTTAAACTGTAATGTATTTCTGTGATGCGCAGCTGTATTTTCAGCATCATTCCTCCAGTCTTCAGCGTCACATGATCTTCAGAAATCATTCTAATATGCTGATTATTAGAAACATTTCTGATTATTATCAATGATGAAAACAGTAGCGCTGCTTCATATTTTTTGTGGAAACCATGATACATTTATTTCAGGATTCTTTGATGAATAAAAAGTTAAAAAGAACAGCATTTATTTAAAAAAAAAAAAGTTGTGTTACAATATACAATGCTGTTCAAAAGTTTGGGGGTCAGTATTTATAAAAAAAAAAGAAATTAATGCTTTTATTCAGCAAGGATGTGTTAAATTGATAAAAAAGTGATACTAAAGACTTGTAATATTAGAAAAGTGAACTTTCTGTTCATCTGTGAATCCTGAAAAATAAGATGCATCACAGTTTCCAAAAAAATATTGTGCAGCACAACTGTGTTCAACATTGATGATAATCAGAAATGTTTCTAATAATCAGCATATTAGAATGATATACATATAATATTTATATAATACGCGCACAACACACACTTTAAAAAAATGGTTTGCTTCTAGCTTTGACTTTAGATTAGTGTGAGTTTGAGGCGTGAGATCTGATCTGATCTGAATGTGTTGAATAGTTAGACTAGTATAGCTAGTAGAGGTCTCCTGACGCTGCTGGAGGAGGATTCTGGGTAACTAGTACTGTGCTTAACGCTCACATCTGACTTTCTCGTGTTGTGTCAGGACTAATATCTCTCATATCTGAGGCTTTTCTGTTGCTGCTTGTGCTGAAATCTATATTTGTTTTGTCTGAACTAAAATTCTGCACATGCTGAGCAAAAATGCAGATTTTAAATGTCATCAGTAAGGCTTTTTCTGTACTTGTCCTGCCACCAAACTATTATACGTTTAAGTGCTAAAAGAACTATAATTAAATCATAAAACCTATATAGACATAAAAAAGCAATAAAAATGACAAAACACAGTAAAGTTACTAAAATGAAGGAAAACAATGTTACATTTTCTTTACACTAAAAACACTAGGTTATTAAAATGTTAATTGAATTAATAGCTAATTAATTAAACTATAAAATCACAATTCGTATTTATTTTCCTGTAAAAGGATGGCGTATGATTGGCTGCTTAGTAAATTGAAACGAATGATTCCAAGGTGTTTTGAGAAATCCTCAAGACATAAATGAAGATGAATGATATTTAGTGAAGGTTATTGTTTGTGTAAGTGATTTGCACTAGTGGAGCACTACAATAACATCTCCAGCAGCCTTGACTGTATAACACTGATCTTCTGAAGCTCGTATGTTATGTGTGTGATTATAAAGCATGTGTTGAGTGTGTGTTCAGGCTTTAAATAAGCTCACTGCATCGCTGGAAATAGTACACTGTAGATGATCCAGATTACCAGAACCACACGGTTTCCTGAAGCCTTCAGTGTTTTTCTGTGTCAGAGAGGCTGTTTTTGAGGTTAAACTGGTTTGTGTCGCTGGTGTTTGTGGGTAACTTTAGACGGGCTGATCTGGGTCACTGCATTCGTTTTTAGGACAGACCGAGGACTTCTGGGACATGTACTATAGTAAAACCCTAACGTCCTCCATGCTCTCCTTCAGCTTCTCCTGGTGTAAATAATGCGTCCAGTGAGTGTGTGTGTGTGTGTGTGCACATGTGCGCGTGTGTGTGAGAGAGAGAGAGACAGGGGGTAGTTGTCGCGTGTGTGAGGAGATGAGGAGAGATGGTTGTGTGGTGGGTGTGTGGTGAGAGGAGGGAGAGAGAGAGTGGTGTGTGTGTATTTGAGTGGGTGTGTGTATGCGTTTTTGTGACAAATGAGGACATAAATTTGTATAATGACAAAGGTATGACCGGTATTACAAGGAGAAGGTGACTTTTCAGGACATTACCCCATGTCCCCACTTTTCAAAACGCTTATAAATCACACAGAAGGGAGCTGTATTTGAAAATCTGAAATAGCAGAAAGTTTCCTGTAGATGGGTAGGTTTAGGGTAGGGTTGGTGTAGGGCAATAGAAAATACGGTCTGTACAGTATAAAAACCATTAAACCTATGGAGAGTCCCCATAAACCACAAAAACAAACCTGAGTGTGTGTGTGTGTGTGTGTGTCGTGTGTGTGTGTGTGTGTGGAGAGTGTCGTGTGTTTCTGTTCACACGCTGATCAGTGATTTACACGAGTGACCGTTGTGAAAAACACCTTTATATTACACCTTCTGGACAGAACCGAACAGAGCTACTAGTTAAGAACCGGCTTCACCGGTCAAATCCTTGTCAGGTTAATCTGTTGATTCAAGATGTTTTTGTGTTAAACTGATTTTATTTGGACTTTTAGTAGAGAATGATTGGGAATTGCACGTTTTTTTTTTATTTTATGCAAACATGTAAAAACTTACTTATAACAAAATGCATGAAACGCTATTCGCCCAGTAATAATTGCACAAAGACTTAAAAGAAATAGAGAAAATGGAAAAAATATTTAATTTTTAAAAGTAAAATAAAATTAACAAATATTAATAAAATGACTACATAATATAATAAATATTTTTATTAGTACAAATAAAAATAAATGACAAACCAGACAGAAAACGCCAACAGTTCTATAAAAAAGTCAAATTAGAAAATTAAGACAAAAAAAAAAAACATATTAGTCATTAAGAAAAGAAATAAAATAGAACCCGAATTTTGTCCTGTAGATGCACTATGTTTTAAATGTAATGTACCGGCCGAGTCTGACTGTCACATTTTCTCAAAAATTCCTTAGAAACAATATAATTAATATATAGTCTAGTTCAAACATTTGTCCAATGTATCTGGAAAAAATCATTGTAAAGGTATTTACAGTGGAGTTGGCATTGCAGTCTTCTTTATATAAGTATCTGTAACCAAAGTTTATTTGAAGGTTTGTTTGTCATGTGTTTTAATGAATTATACTGTCTGAAGTTGTAACAATGAATAAATAAGTATTAGATGTGATATTTCGGTGCATTGCATGGCATGATTAATGCATTAAAACTACTTTTATAATGAAGGATTTAAGTGAAGTCTTGTAAATGTTGTAATTTTGGACGCATGACAGCAACGGGCTGGAATATAAAAATGGTCGAATTAACTTGACGCACATGTGAAAAGCACTTTATACTGAATAATACAGCATTAAAAATCTAGATGTTTTGTGCTGGTTTTCTGGTTGTGTCTGTGGCAGGGGTCTCTGGGATGAGCTGCTCTGATCCGGAGGCGTCTGGAGCCGTGCAGATCGTCATCGCAGACGAGGAGCATCACCAGTTCTCTCTGGACGAGGAGGCGCTGGAGCAGATCCTGCTGCAGGAGCGCGTGAGGGATCTACATGTGGTGGTGGTGTCTGTAGCTGGAGCCTTCCGCAAGGGCAAGTCCTTCCTGCTGGACTTCATGCTCAGATACATGTACAGCCAGGTCAGAGCTGCTTCATCTTCACAGAGAAACCTCAAAAATACTGTCAAAATTGTTTAATATTTTTAGAATCTAAAACAGCTGTTTTCTATGTAAATCTCTGTATAACTATAATTTATTCCTGTGATCAAAGCTGTATTTTCAGCATCATTACTCCAGTCTTCAGTGTCACATGATCTTCAGAAATCAGTATTATATGCTGCTCAATGCATTTTATTTTTCAGGATTCACAGATGAATAGAAAGATCAGAAGAACAGCATTTATTTGAAATAGAACTTTTGCAGGCATAAGAAAAATAAAATATTTTCTTAATGTAATTTAAAAAAAAATCTGATGTATTAAGACTTTTATAAATGATTTTAACACCGATAATGTTGACTTCATTATAAATGTTGGCATTTTATGAATCGGCGCACAAAATCTTTGTGTGAGATTACAATATATGCTTTCCATTAATGCATTGTAATTGCACATGAAGAAAAGACGCTTGCACACAATGAGCTGATCTGACAGCAGTGTGGAACTGCAGCGTTCACGTTGGTCATGTGTTCTGGTTCGGACTGCCGTTCACATAATCCATCACAGCCGCTTTACTGTGAAACACTGATGTTTTGTGTTGAGAGTGCTGTTGAGTTTAGACTGAACATACAGTTGAGAGACCCACACAATGAAGCGAGCTGTGATGCTGTGTGTCTGTCTCAGGACTCGGACGCGTGGCTGGGTGGGAACAACGAGCCGCTGACGGGTCTTCACCTGGAGGGGCGGCTGTGAGCGCGAGACCACCGGAAGTCACGGCCCCCCCCCCCATCCCCCCCCCCACCCCCTTCCTGGTAGCCACGTGTTTGTGGGGGAGAACCGACGGAAGAGGGTATAAGCTCCGCAGCTCACATGCCTTCGCGACAATATTATAATAGCAAACAGCAGTCGAACCCCTTTGAGCTGAAATATTGTCTTGAAGTCACAGTCATTTTACCCCCCCCCCGCTAAATCAGGTGAAAATAGACCACCAACCCCACCCCCCCACCAGTCATAAGGGTCAATTTTGTGAAATTGAGATGTATGCATCATCTGAAGCTGAATAAATAAGCTCTCCATTGATGTATGGTTTGTTAGGATCGGACAATATTTGAAAATCTGGAATCTGAGGGTGCAAAAAAATCTAAATACTGACTAAATCGCCTTTAAAGTCGTCCAAATGAAGTCCTTAGAAACGCATATTACTAATCAAAAATTAAGTTTATATATTTACGGTAGTAGATTTACTAAATATCTTCATGGAACATGTTCTTTACTTAATGTCCTAATGATTTTTAGCATAAAAAAAATTCGATAATTTTGAACCATGCAATGTATTGTTGGCTATTGCTACAATATACCCCAGCGACTTAAGACTTCCGTATTTTAACAACACATTCACTGTCGATATCTGATATCAGATACGGTAACGTTACATGCAGTTAAACACACATTGCAGTCAAAAATATTTCATCTTTTTTTAGTAATTTTAATTTTTAAACTCTGTTAATTCTAAATTTTTATGATTTAATTAGCTTTATATGTCAAAGTTATGATATTTTAATTTATTTTTATGTATTGTATTGATATTTCTTACTCAGTAATATTATATTTGTCAGTTATGAGTTATAATATTTTATTTTGTTTATTAAATATTGTTTATGATCATCATTTAACTTTTATTATTATTATTTTTGTAAATTTATGTTAAAATGCATTACTATTTATTGACGTTATTGGTTATTATAATTTGATTAGTTTTGTTTTGTTTATTAAATATTTTTAAATAGTTTAGTATTAATTAATTTTACATGACTAGCTATACTATTATTGTTTTATGATGGATATTATTAAAATTGATTGATTATCATAGTATTATTATTGTTAATATGAATATTATTTAGCAATTTATTGATTTTTAACTACAACAGGAGATTGTGTCTTTGGCGGTAGAAGACAGGGTTTCCTTTTATCCTGTGTCAGGAGGTCAGTTATTTTGTCAATCTTCTGTTGGCTCGCTGTCTTCTCTGTGTGTGTGTGGGTGGGTGTGTGGGTGTGTTTGTGTGTGTGTCTGTGTGTGTGTGTGTGGTGTGGTGTGTGTGTGTGGGTGTGTGTGTGTGTGTGTGTGTGTGGTGTGTGTGGTGGTGTGTGTGGTGTGTGTGTGTGTGCGCGCGGCGACGGCAAGGAGGGTTCTGGCTCAGTTACCCGTGACCGTGTGTGTGTCCGCAGGTGGCTGTGCTGCTTCTGGACACGCAGGGAGCGTTCGACAGTCAGTCCACCGTCAAAGACTGCGCCACACTGTTCGCCCTCAGCACCATGACCAGCTCTGTACAGGTACGACACGCGTCACGTGTGCGTCGCTGAGAGAGCATGCAGTGTCCTGATGCTCCTGCTTTTATGCGCAGGTCTATAACTTGTCCCAAAACGTTCAAGAAGACGATCTGCAGCATCTTCAGGTGAGACGTGAGAGAAAAACACACTTAAAACGGCTGAATGTCAAAGTATCAAATAGAGGAGCACTGATTAATTCTTCACAGGTGCTGGTGAAATGATCATCAGTATGAATAGTGCGTTATTTTAGCATTTAAGTTGGTCATGTTGCTCTAAATGGCTAATTTTAATTGGGTTCATCTGCTGTAAATAACGATGTGACTGCTGGTCTGTGTTCACACACGTCTGATTGATGCCATTAATTTGAGCAGAACTGAGATGCTGTTATAGTTTTTAATGTTTTGCATCACTTTGACTTTATTTTTGTTTTTGTTTGGTAGTTTTTGTTTTTTTAAGAGTTAGTATAATATTATATGAGAGATGTTGCCTTGGCAATTAGCTGAAATGTATTATTTCAGTTTTTGTTGTTTTCTTTAGTTGAAGTTTTAGTTGGCTTCTGTTTAAAAGTGTCTTTGCGAGAGCTGAATTTTAGGACACTGTGTCAAATTACAAGTTCAACTTTCAAAACCTTTAAACACTTAAATGCCGTTTGCGTCTATCTGCAGGATCATGCTGTGTGTCACATCTGTTCACATATTTCTGATGAACAGCGGTCACCGGTGTACAGCACTAGATCTTCAGCATGTCACACATGTTCTGTGCGTCTCCACTGCCCTTTTTTGTTTTTTTTTCTTTTTTTTTTTTTTTTTTTTATTTTTTTTTTTTTTTTTTTTTTCTTTTTTTTTTTTTTTTTCTTTCTGTAATGAATCCTTTGAGTGTGGTCAGTCACTGCATTAGAAACGGAATAACGTGACTCAAGTGTGCAAATATGCTCCGTATTATAATGTGTGCTTCTGCTGCTTCAGCTCTTCACAGAGTACGGTCGAATGGCCATGGAGGAGATCTACCTGAAGCCCTTCCAGGTGTGTGAGAGTGTGTGTGTGTGCGTATGAGTGTGTGTCTGTGTGAGAGAGTGCGCGTGTGTGTGTTGTTCTCGGTTGTCTGTGTGTGTGAGACGATGCAGTGACGCCGTGTGTCTGTGTTGGTCTGCAGTCGCTGAGGTTTCTCATCGAGATGGAGTTACCGTACGAACAGCTACTGTCTGGATGGGGGAAATTAAGTTCCTGGAGAAGAGGCTGCAGGTGGGTCACGTGATGCCGCAGGAATCTGGTTTCTCCTGCTCTTATCATCACGTGGCTGATTCAGCCGTGATTATCAGGTCAAACAGAATCAGCACCGAAGAGCTGCAGAAGTCAGGAAGCACTCACTCCTTGCTTTCCAGCATCAGCTGATTTCTGCTGCCCCACCCGGCCTGCAAGTGGCCACCAACCCAAACTTCGACGGCCGCTTCGGGTGAGAGCGATGCCTAGCAGTGTTGTGCTGATGACGGGAGAATACCCTAGCTCCTGCAAAACAGACACTACTTTTGAAATCAGCACTTAAAGTTAATAAGAAACAAGTGTTGGGTTTCAATAAATATGATGCAGGCCAGTGCTATTGATCACTGAAATATAAAATAATCATTAAAGGAGCGTCTTGTGTGTCTGTCTTGTGTGTCTTGTCTGTGTGTCTGTGTCTGTGTCTGCGTCTGTGTGTGTGTCTGCGTGTCTGTGTGTCTGTGTGCTGTGGTGTGTCTGTCTGTGTGTGCTGGTGGGTTCTGTATGTGTATGTGTCGTGATGTGTGTGTGTGTGTGTGTGTGTGTATAGTCTGTCTGTGTCTGTGTGTATTATGTGTGTTTGTGTCTGTGTCTGTGTCTGTGTGTGTGTCTGTGTGTGTGTGTCTGTCTGTCTGTCTGACTGTGTGTCTGTGTGTCTGTCTGTGTGTGTGTGTCTGTGTGTGTGTGTGTGTGTGTGTGTGTGTGTAGACATCGATGAGGAGTTCAAGAGGGAGCTGGTGAATCTGGTGCCGCTGCTTCTGGCTCCTGAGAGTCTGATGGAGAAGGAGATCAGCGGCTCTAAAGTCACGTGTCGAGATCTGCTGCAGTATTTCAGAGTAAGACGCACTTCTCCACCGCGTCTCCATCGTTCAGATGCCTGCTGGGATTGACCGTGTGTTTCTCTGTCGCAGGCCTACATGAAGATCTATCAGGGTGAAGAACTGCCGCATCCCAAGTCCATGTTACAGGTACAGACGTGATCGTCAGGTCTCAGAGAAAACATCAGTTTGGCCCATTAGAAGGTCTCTCACATGCTTAAGTTACGTGCAGTTTAACTTGAAGAAGTTATGACTATTGTGCAACAGAATGTACTTCTTAGAGTCGTAATAATACACTTTATTGAAACTTTATTTTTAAAGAATATCTTGCACGATCACAATTTTTTTGTCCTTGTTGTAATTTAAACAGTAAGCCTCAGCACTTTGTTTGCCAAAAAAAATCTAAGAAATTGTTGCATTTTCATTTTTCGAAGTTTCATGCATCCATTAGATTACCACTGATTTTTGTACTAAATCATGAAACATAATCCACAAAAATTAACAAACACAAAAATAGTTATTGCTGATGAATTTCCTTTTTGAGTTAGTTTAGTTAAAATTGTTTAAAATGTAGGAAAATTAAAACGGAAAACATGGAATTTGTGATAAAATCTAAATTTTTAGGGTCCTACATGCATCATTCATAGAGAATAAAACAAGAGTCATGAGCTCCATGAAATCTTTCATTATTATAGACGTTGTTATTTAAACTTTTGTTAATATTTCCATCTCATTGATATCTTTAGATGTTATGAAGGAGGATGCCCACCGGTCCTGAAATTCACTTTGATCCAATTTGAGGCCATAAAATTCTTGAATTATAGAACAAAAGTCTTAAAATGTGCAAAAAAATTGACCCCAACCCAAAAGCTTTCCAAAACACACGTGTGTTAAAATGTTGCATGATCCTAAATATGACCCTGCAGCACAAAAGCAGTGTTAAGTCGCTGGGGGATATTTGTAGCAATAACCAACAATACATTGTATGGGTCACAATTATAGATTTTTGATTAGTAATATGCATTGCTAAGAACGTCATTTGAACAACTTTAAAGATGATTTTCTCAATATTTAGATTTTTTTTGCACCCTCAGATTCCAGTTTTTCAAATAGTTGTATCTCAGCCAAATATTGTCCGATCCTAACAAACCATACATCAATGGAAAGCTTATTAATTCAGCTTTCAGCTGATGCATAAACCTCAATTTCACAAAATTGACCCTTATGACTGGTTTTGTGCTCCAGGGTCACATATGAGAAATATTCACCAAAGTGCAAGAAGAAATGCGTAGCTTAACCAGATCTTCAGGCGGTTTGCGAACAGCAGGAGGTTTTGATTGGATGTTAGTCGGCTGATAGATGCTGTGTGTCTGTCGTGTGCCGCAGGCGACGGCTGAAGCGAATAACCTGGCCGCTGTAGCAGGAGCGAAAGACTCGTACAGCAGGAGCATGGAGCAGGTACGTCTCTCACCTGATCACGTGATCTCTTGGCTGTGACGCCCGTGACACACGCGTGTTCTCCTGTATGCAGGTGTGCGGTGGAGACAGGCCCTACATGTCTCCGGCGGATCTGGAGCGCAGTCACGAGGAGCTGAAGCAGAGCTGTGTGCGTCAGTTCCGCGGCGTGAAGAAGATGGGCGGCGAGGAGTTCTGCCTCCGCTATCAGGAGCAGCTGGAGCAGGAGATCGACGAGGCCTACGCCAGCTTCCTCAAACACAACGATGGGAAGAACATTTTCTTCGCGGCACGCACACCGGCCACGCTGTTCGCCGTGATGTTCGTCATGTACGTGACGTCGGTGGTGACGGGCTTCGTGGGTCTGAGCCCTGCGGCGGCGCTGTGTAACCTGCTGATGGGCCTGGCGCTGCTCTCGCTCTGCGTCTGGGCCTATGTCAGATACTCCGGGGAGTTCAGAGAGCTGGGCTGCTTCATCGACCGGCTGGCAGAAACCCTGTGGGAGCAGGTGCGTATCACATCGTCAGCACAACAGCTGCTTCCTTCCTGTCTGTCTGTAGTGCAGCACAACAGGACTCTTATTCTGCAGTTTCTCATCTTCCCCACTTCTGTCTCCCATCCAGCTGTATTAAAAACATTGACTTAATCATGACATTCAGAAAGGTCATAACGTAGAGTTAGTATGGCAGTGGTCAAAAACACTAAAGGTTTTAAAGGAGACATATTATGCCCCTTTTTACAATATGTAATATAAGCCTCCGGTGTCCCCAGAATGTGTCTGTGAAGTTTCAGCTCAAAATACTCCACAGATAATTTGTTATATCATTTTGAAAATGCCTATTTTGAGTGGAAGCAGAAACACGCTGTTTTTCAGGCCTGTCTCTTTAAATGCAAATGAGCTGCTGCTCCCCGCCCCCTTTTCCAGAATAGAGCTGCGCCTTTACAGCTCGGACCTGCTAAAAACATCTGTTTTGGTTCTGATTATCATGTTTATGGCGCTGAAATCATGTGTTTTAAAGCATATGAGTTTAAGCTTCTGATATAGGGTTTTCTGAGCGCACACATCTGAAGCACACGCACAGAAAGCGGCTGTCACAACATGTGAGTAATAAACTAAGTTCTCAATCACACACAAGTTTAAGTTAAAAACACACAAGTTACAAAAAAAACAGTCGGTTATGTCTGTGAATGTAAACAGCTGGGAAATAAATCACATGTATATTTTAGATCTGTGTGGCAGCAGCAATATACAGTAAATAATCAATAAATCCACTGCTCTCTTGTATCTGAGGCTGGGACTCTAAATAGTGTCCTGTGCTCGTCTCTGCAGCCAAAGACAGAACAGTTAGCATGCTTTCTCAAACTTTCACCATGGCATTAGAACAAGTACACCGTTGTCGCTTGTGAAAACACAATAACGGCGCAGTGGGTGGAAACTTACAGATTAAAGGGGCGGGATATTATAATGAGATCCCTTTGTCTACGTCCAGAGCGAGTGCAATCAGACAGCGGCTGGTTTTCTCAGCGCTTGCAGAAAAAGGCTTACCAAAACAAAGTTACTGGGTTTATCTTTTTCATGTTTTCTTGGTTGGTAGATGCACTGGGGACCCGATTATAGTACGTAAAAACGGGAAAAAGTAAAGTTTTCATGATATGTCACCTTTAAATGGTTATTATTGTGTATATAATGTTATATATTTTCTTAGGGTTTTTTAATGTATTTATTTAAAAAAAAAATTCCCGAGTAAACTTTCTAAGGCAGATGCCAAAAGCACTAAACATCATTACATTTTCACAGTTATTGTTTCTGTTATATTTATTTATTTGCCCATTCATTGTTTTGTGTATATTTGTTTTTATTGTTTGGCTTTGTTTATATTTTTATTTTATCCCCCATTTATTTATTTTGAGCGGAACAGTATAAATTTGTAATTGGCCATGTAGGTTCCCCAGAATCAGACCACCTCGATGATGATGATTTAGACGCTTCTCAGCTCGAGTAATAAACCTTTATACTGTAGATTTAATCTTTCATTGATCCTGAAGATTGTGCTGCTCATTCAGTGCTGAAGTTAAGCTCTGAAACTCTTGTGTCTGTAACGTCTCGCTCTCTTCTCACTCCATGCTCACACAGAGGACGCCGCGGAAGGTGAGAGTGACTCTGACCTCTTCACCTCCATCACACGTGTGTGTGGGTGTGTGTGTGTGTGTGTGTGTGTGTGTGTGTGTGTGTGTGTGTGTGTCTGTGTCAACTAACACGCGTCTATGTTTTCAGGTCTTTTCCAAACTGTTCGAGGTCGCGCGGAGCAAAGTGACGCTGAGCGCCGTGATGCCGACGCCGCGACAGAGACTGTCCTCAAACAACAACGTCAAGAAGAGGAACTAGCCCGAGAATCTCACGTTCAGGACGCTCCATCACCGCCGAGGATTCTGGGAGTTTCACCAGGTGTCCTCTTTCTCATGTCATCTCTTCTGTCCGTCTCATCTGTGTTCATGGAGAAGCGTTCGGACTCGCTGACGTCTCCTCCGGACGCGTCACATGACTCGGAGCGGGTCACGATCCACTACAGGACCTAGTTGAGAACGCTGAGCTGTACCAATGATTTCAGTGTCTGCTGTACAGACGAACTTCCTGTGCGTCATCATTCCATCCATCCAGACTGTGTTTCCTGTACGGACGAGGGTTTTTAAACTGCTCACTGTAGGGCATGATGCGCGAGATAAACGTGTGTGTGTGTGTGTGTGTGTGTGACTCACGCTTCTACACGCTTCCTTTGGAGCAGAGAAAACATGGATTCATGTTCATCAGCAGGAATGATGCTGTGATTCATGTCCATATTGGAGAGAAACACACACACACTTGTGCACACCCACCCGCTCGCACAAACATACTCGTGCAACCTCTCTCTCTCTCTCTCGATCTCTCTCTCTCTCTCTGCACCAGATTTAAATTGTTTTAATATTTTTTTCTCTTGTGTTTTTGCACGCATACACCACGCCCCCCCCCCCACCGCCGACACACACCCCCCCCACCCCCCCCACACCCACCCGCATGCACAAACATACTCGTGCAACTCACTCACACTCTCTCTCTCGCTCTCTCTTCACACACCCACATACACAAACATACTCGTGCAACACACTCTCTCACGCGCACACACACACACACGCCCGCCCGCATGCACAACATACTTCGTGCAAACACTCTCTCCCGCGCGCATCACACACACGCCCGCCCCGCACGCCCGCAGGCACAAACAACGCGTGCAACACACACTCTCTCTCTCTCGCCTCTCTTTCACACACTCCCACATACACCAAATTATACTCAAGCACACTTTCTCTCTCACACACACACACACACCCACCCACTACACAAACATACTCGAGGCTAACATCTCTCTCTCACACACACACACTTGTGCACACCCACCCACATACACAAACATACTTGTGCAACACACACTCTCTCTCTCACCCACCCACACACACACACGTGTTGCCACACCCACCCGACATACACAAACAACTCGTGCAACAAACATTCTCTCTACACACAACACACACTCCTTACAACCCCACCCACCCATCATCACAAACATACTGGTGACACACTCACTCTCTTTCTCTCTCACACACACACAAACACCACCACACACGTGTGCACACCACCCACATACATAAACATGCTCGTGCAACACACGCACACCCACCCACATACACAAACATACTCGTGCAACACACACACTCCTCTCTCTCTCTCTCTCGCACACACACACCCCCCAACCCAATAAAACAAACATATTGTGCACCACACACTCCCTCTCTCTCACACACACACACACACACACACTTGTGCACACCCACCCACAACACAAACATACTCGTGCAACACACAACTCCACTAGCGCAACAAATAAACATCTCTTGTCACCCACGCAATCACTCACTCACACACACACCAGACACACACACGTTTAGTTTTATACCGTCTTCATGTCTTCTGCCTTGAGCTTCATCATTCCGGAATGTTTCATTCATTTTCCATTTATATTTCTTTAATTTATTTTTGCTATTTGATTAAAGTGAATCACTGTACGTTCACGTGTGGATTGTTTATTTGTCTGTTCAGGGGAATCATCTGATGACCGTGTCTTGAGTGTTTTAAAGATTCATTCCGAATGAAGCGATTCACTTTCAGAGTCATCATGAACCGATGGAGCGATTCCGAGATCAGTCAGTCAGTGAGTGTGCTTTACTTCTAAATCTCTTTCAGAAATGGAGCATGTTTTGGATGTGTTAGTAGAGGCGGGCGATATACGGTTAACCGGTAGAGACTTTCGACTGTTGTCGTGGTTACACGCTCACGTGACGTTGCTGTGTTATGTGGTCACGAAAACGCATCGTTTGCACACGCTTTTAAGCATTGCTGTTTAAAAACAAGTGATTTTAAGCCATTTGAAACGCAATCAGCAGCGAAAGAGCGGAAGAGTTATTTTGTGCACGTGAAGTTATTTTTGCTGCTTTATAGGCCTTAAACGGTTAAATACACACTTGTATGTGTGCAAGTATCCTCGTAAACACAGTAATTTCGGTCTTAAATGAACACAAGCCGCTGAGAATGAAAAAACGTGTAAAAGTATACTGGATGCGGGTAGCTCTTAAAGTGACAGCAGTCTAATATTCCTGCTGTCTGTCCTTCATGTTAATCAAACAACAAGAGAGAAAATCTCTGACTGCTCTTGACTCAATCACTCTTCTAACTTTAATAAAGAGAAATGTAGATTTAATTTACACTGTGAAGAATATGCAGTGTTTTTATACATTTGATTATATGTAGCATTTCCTGTTTTTTTTGTTCTACTCGGATTCTTATTTAATCTTTACTTCCGTTTCGTTTTTTTAGGCTAGATTAGGTTTTATATTGACACTGGTGACAAGAATTATGACATTTCTATGCGTATGAATGGTTTTATGTGAAGTATAATAGCTGTCAGCTCATGAATCTCTGGGTTCATACAGTGTGGGATATCAGATTTCTTCAGTTTGACACGAGACGTTTATTTTTCAAGTATTGAAGCACAAGCTGTAAAACTGTTTCTCTTCACAGAGAGAAAAACTGAGGTCCGACAAACCCGTGCATGCCGATACAACCGTGAAGAAACCTTTATAACACAGATTCTGCTGCTCCGTTCGAGCCAGGAATAATTATAATAATGCATAATGATATTCAAGACTAAATGAGCCACTAAAATCAGCACCAGTGGCCAGAGAAATACACATCAGAAACGAAGGCTGTAAGGCTTTAAATCGTCTACAGACGCGGTTCTCAAGCTGTCGGAGTAAAAAGTGCTTCTTCAAACCCAATGTTCAACAATAGTTACGACAAAGCAGCTTGTTTTCAACATGTTCATTAACAGAAATTGGGGTATCAATATATTTAATTAACTATAATTCATTTTGTCATTCAAAAACTTTCTTCTTCAATAAAAGAATTAATGAAGGGGGGGAAATATTTGTGAAAAAAAGTTTTTTAAACATTATAATTTACATTTCTTTTTTTTTTTTTTTTTAGAGAGAGAGAAAATATTTTAAAGTAATATTTAGCATTTTGAGTTAGATTTATTTTAATTTTTCAAACAAAAAAAAATCTGCTTTTTAATTTAATTTGAATATCATTCAAAAAAAATGTTACAAATATATAAAAAAAGTAATTGAAGTACTTTTAAGTCCCCCTGCTTGAGAACCGCTGGCCTACAGAGAGATTTTAAAATAAAAAACAGGGAATAAACATGTTTTCTCTCCAACAGAGCAAACTAAACCACACTTAAAACGACAGCAACATTGTGAGACATCGAATATGAGAATGACGAGCACAAGAAGCTGGAAGAAAGACACCGGTGAAAGAACGTTTACTGCTAATCCATGTTGTAAATTCATGTTTTTGAAATGTTTTCCTCTGAATCTCACAGGGCTGATGAAGATGAATCAATAGGTATATGAGCCTCATCAAGATGAAACCCCTTCATTATAACGGCAGGCAGTTCTTCTGATCGTCTGCTTCATCAATACTGGCCGAACTGTAGTGTAAACACCCGCCTGTCAATCATCACACTAACCCCGCCCCCACACGCAGACTCCGCCCATCGAGAGCGGTGAGGCGGCGATCAGAGAAACGGCGTCAGTCCTGCAGCGCTTCACAGGAAGTTGTTTGAGATCTGATGCTGGTGTTCAAACAGGTCCTCTGCCTCCGCGCTGTAAGCGTCACCTGAAACACAGAAAACAACTCTTCAATAAACGTGAGATTTTTAAGTATAAAAACCAAAGTAGTGTTTTCCAATAATCTCTGGAGGTTTATTTACAGCTTCAAACAAAGATCTTTTTTTATTTGAAATGTATTCTTAATTACTTTATTTATTGTAACAAAAAAAAAAGTAAAACAAAATTACTTTAATAATTTCTCTTAGAAATTTCTAGTGCGCATTCTTACGCTTCACATAAAAACGAAACTAAGTTTCAGTAATCCAGTGCAAAAATATAAAATAAATAGCTAATAAATGAGAATACTAATAAATAAACTAAAATAGAATTTAGAAAATGTGCAGCGTTTTAAGTTTCACAAAGAAACAGCGCGTAACTTTGAATTAAACATGACATTCTCAGCACGCACTTCTTAGTGAAGAAGAAACACTAAATTAGTATTTTATTTTTTAAAAAGTATTACAATAATCTTTGATTTATTTGTGAATGAAATAAAACAAATATTTTAATTTTAAGCATGATCTATTTTTATTAAACGTTTTATGACGGGTGTCAAATGTACTAAACGTTTTACATTTTTAAAAATGTATTTTCATGTTTCTGTAATATTTCAGGTCCCCTAGAAATAAAGTCTCGTAAAACATATTCTAATCATATTTTATTTACAGCTTAACAAATATTTGTTACTTTAATTTTACGCATTATTTATTTGTATGATATATTTCGAACAAATGGCAGGCATCTAAAGCACTAAACGTTTTTATAATTCTCATGCAGTTACTATTGTTTCTATTTCTTAATTTGTGTGTTTTGTGCAGAGTAGGTTTGAAGCAGAAGTCGAGCGTGTGGTGTAACGCTGTGTTCTGGGGATCTGCAGCGGGTCTGATGACGAGCTGAGGTTTCAGACCACTGAAGCTGAGCTGGTTAGGGTTAGTTTAGCGTTAGTTTAGGGTTAGGTGAGTCTCACCGGCGTGGCAGCCGTACAGAAACACGCGTGCTCCATCGTAGCGGCAGCGGCAGCGCATCACGTTATCCAAGAGACGGATTGACTCCACCTACGGACACGGGACCACACACACACACACACACACACAAACACACACACACAGAGACACACACAGAGAGACTCACACAGACACACACACACACAGAGAGAGAGAGACACACACACACACACACAGAGAGAGAGAGACACACACACACACACAAAGACACACACAGAGCGACTCACACACACACACACACAGAGACCCACAGACACAGAGAGACTCACACAGACACCACACCACACAGAGAGCCCCACACACACAGAGACCCAAGACACAGAGAGACCACACCGAAACACAAACACACAGAGACCCACAGAAAAGAAAACACCACACAGAGACCTCACACAGACACACACACACAGAGACACACAAACACAAACACACAAAGACCCAATCACAGAGACGCACAGCACAACACAACACACAGGAGACCTCTCACACAGAAACACACCACAACCAAGAGACTCTCACACAGGACACACACACACCACAAAGACACACACGGTGAAGCAAGAGACTCACACCAGACACACAGGAGACCCACACACACCACACAGAGACACACAACAACCACAGACACACACATACACAGAGACCCACAGACACCACTAGAGACTTTCACACAGGACACACCACCACACACAAAGAGGACCCCATCTTACGAGACCCAAGACAACACAGAGACTCTCACACAGACACAAACACACACCCACGAGGACTCTCACACAGACACACCACACACACAAAGGACACACACGGACCGAGACTCCCACACAGACCCACAGAGACTCAACAAAACACACAGAGACACACACACAACCACAAGAACACACACACACACCCACACACACAGAGAGACACACACACAAAGAGACACACACACACACACACAAACACCACACAGACACACACACACACACACAGAGAGACCCACATACACAGAGAATCAAACACACACACACAGAGACTCTCACAACAGACACACACACACAGAGACTATCACACAGACACACCCCACACAAAAGACACACACGACGAGATACACACAAACACACAAGACACACGATCACACACAGAGAGAGAGAGACACACAACACACACACAGAGACTCACACAGACACACACACACACACAGAGGACCCACACACACAGAGACCCACAGACACACACAGAGACTCTCACACAGACACACACACACACACAAACAGAGAGACACACACACACAGAGACGCACGACACACACACACCACAGAGACTCTAACACAGGGACAACAACACACACAGAGACTCCTCACACAGACACAACCCCCCACCAAAAGAAACACGGAGAGACTCCACACACAGCACACAGGTGACTCAACACCAAACACACACAGAGACCCACACAACACACACAGACACCCACACATTCCCAGAGACCCACAGACCACACAAGGAGAGACCTAACACAACACACACAGCGACCCAAACACACACAGAGAGACCCACATACACAGAGACCCACAGACACACACAGAGACTCTCACACAGACACACAAAGACACACACGGAGAGACTCACACACAGACACAGACACAGACACAAAGACACACACGGACGAGGACTAACACACAGGACACACAGAGACTCACACAAACACACAGAGACACCACACACACAAAAGGATTTTTATAGGGATATACGTTAATATTTCTAAACATCAGTCATATCCCATAATATCTGTATGAATATGAGGGTGAGATTTATTCATGTTAATCAGATAAGATTTCTTCTCTCTGAATTTCTCATCTTCAACATGAGAGAAAAATCTCTGATTACAGTAATGTTGTTATATGTCCTGCTTCCTGAGAGCGGCGCCTGCTGGCCGAGGTCTGTACTGCACGCTAATGCAAGCAGACAACAACCAGAGGTACAGTCTCTCTTCAGGGAGAGAGAAGAGCAGAGAGAGTTTTTTACCATAAAATCCCCTGAAAATACAAAATATCAAATAAAAAACTTTGCTGAACTAAAATCTAGTACATGCATCTCATTGAAATGAAGAGGTCTCAGTGTCTGTCAGGCTCAGGGTTTTAGCGTGACCTCTGACCTGGAAGATGTAGTCTCCGGGCCGCACGTCGGTGATGTCCACCCACTGGCAGTCGATGTCGTGGCGGTACGTATCCCAGCAGCCCACACTGATGCCCTGATCACCCATGTTATAGCAGCTGTAGCGTTTGCTCAGGCCTGTCACCGTGGAGACATCATTACTCTCACGTTCATCAGCGTTCAGATCAATACATGATCACTGTACTGTCGGATTCTTGCACTCCAGTGTAACGTTACACGGAATACACGAACATGAAAAATCTACTTTTACTCCTTATGATTTTATTTTGATTTGAAAAGTACTCGTGACATTTTTGTTCTGATGATCAGCTCGTTATTATCCAATTATGCAGAAAATAGTTTTTGAAAAAAGAAAGGTTTTTGAAGAGGGAAAACGTTTTTTTAAGAGAAAAGTCTTTGGGGGGAAAAAAAGTTTTTGAAGAGTCCAGAAAGTGTTGTGATGTTAGACGATCAGCTCATTATTATCCGAACAGTTTTTGGCGTTATTTTACTCTGAACAACAAGATGGTTCTGAGAGTAAAAATACATTTCAGAAGATCCATAAAGAGAAAACCTGTAGAAATATGCTGTCTAAAGCTTTACCCGCGCTGAACTGATCCGCATTCGTCAGTGCAAACTGGCCACTTCAAATCATATTTACTCAGAATTTATCTAAAGATGCAGATTTTGATGGCCACTAATTTTTTAACTATTGATTAAAAATATGTAAATGTCTTCTCTAAAAAAAAAAATGTGTTTCTGCGGTCAAAAAACAATTAAATTCTGTGTAAATGTTCTTACCAGAGAACGGATTAATGCTACTGTCATTATATTATAGTAAATAAATATGATATAGATTAATAATTAGGGCTGTCAATTAATTAGTTTGTAATCAAATTAAATACACAATATGCCGATTAATCCAATTAATCACAATAAATTTTGAGAGGTGACTTCTACACTCAATACTTTAACTTAATTATGTTTTTGGCCAGATTCATTACATTCTTTAGTCTTTTTTTTTTCACACCCATAATAATAAACAATTAGAATCAATCAAATTCTATAATGTTCTATTCATTATCAGAACTCGTGGTGTTTCAGACTGAATTCATTTCATGGCTTTTCCAAGTCTATAAGTCACTTTTCAAACAAGTCTTCCTGAGATATCCGGACTCCAGAGACAAAACCAGCTGTTGATTTGAATCGGTTTAGTCTGAGTTTAGGCCCAGATTGAGAAGCCGTGTGTTTGAGAGGTTTACAGCGCTGCAGTTTGTGTGCTAGTGAACACTGCTTATCTGTGAGTGCAGATCGCAGCGTTAGAGCTTCACCTTCAGGGCAGTACGTGTCCTCCAGACAGAAGCTGGCCTTGTGACCCTCCGCGACCTTTGTGCCGTTCAGGGTCAGGAGGTCATAGTGTGTGAAGACCTCGATGCTGTGGTAGTGCCTGTAAGAGAGGAGGAGCATGTGACACAATCCTGGGCTCTGATTGGCTCAACAACAAACACACACACACACACCACTCTCACACTCACACACACACCCACACACACACACACTCCACACACACACACAACACCACACAAACACTAGTCACACACACACACACAAACTCAAAAACACTCTCACACACACTCAACACACACACTCTCACTCACATCTCACACAACACTCACACACACACACACACTCTCACACACCCACACACACACACACACACACAACACTCCACACACATTACTACACAACACTCCACACACACACACACACTTCCCCACACAGACACACACACGCTCGCTCACACCACACATTCTCACACGCACACATATTCACACACACACGGACACACACACACACACGCACACACTTAAACATGCACACACACACACACACAACACATCACACACATAACCACTCTCACACCACCACTCACACTCTCCACACTC
>JADLZN010009256.1:132500-170000 GCA_018155175.1 Sinocyclocheilus anophthalmus | reverse complement strand
CACCTCCACCCGGCCCTCCGCCGCCTCCCGCCCGCCCGCCAGACGCACCTGAGCATCACAGATCCAAAAATATGGATGCAAGCAGCACTTAAGTGCAACAAGAGGGAAAACGAGGAGCTAAACACGGCAGGGAACATCAGACCAACTGCAGAAATGAGTAATCAAAGCCATTTATAAATGATTTTATCTGTCGGCCACAAATCCTGAAAACAACAAAAAAATCGGTGAAACAAAACAAAGACACACGTGTAATGTTATGTAAATGTGATCCCCCCCCCACTTTTTTGACCAATATGGTGGCCGCGTGTGACAAAACTGATTGGTGTATTCAGGTGAGGTCACAGTGACGTGCTCAAAGTTTGGTGTCAATGTGCAAAAGTGTCACAGAGTTACAGCTTCAAAATCATTTTGGCATCATGCCGTCAGATTTGTTGATGTGTTAAACGATAAACGTTTGGCACAAGTTCAGTAGCTGTTTTGTCGGCATGATCTTAAGATGATCTGAATCACATTTGGTGAAAATCAGACAAACAGTCTAAGAGGAGTTCGAAAAAGAAGGCTTTCAAAGAAGATCAAAATAGACAGGAAGTGTAGCATAACTGGTATCTATGTTCCCGGCGTGATCCAAGGAATCTATCTCCTGACCACTAGGTGGCGCTGTGCAGAAACTGTGCAGGTGTCCTCAGGTCACGGTTGTCATTACACACACCAAGTTTGGTCAGAATATGTTAAAGCGTTGTGGAGATATAGCCTCATCTCCACTTCGGCAAACTCTTCATCAAATTTATCCGTGTGTTATTCGAGAACGATTTGACGAATCGATTTGAATTCCTGAACTTTTTATCGGCATGATCTGAAGATGATCTGGTTTGCTTTTTGTGAAAATCAGAGCCACGGTCTAGGAGGAGTTAAAAAGGCTAATAATTTTGATTCTAGTCCTTACAGTTATTGGAATAACATGAGTGCAACTTTGGACAGTTGGTGGCGCTAGAGCGTTTGAGTTAGAGACTCCAAATTTGCTGTGATTAATGTTCATACTGTCCTCGACCAGTGTGCCAAATTTCACAACTTTTTAGCATCCGCTTCTACAGGCTGCCAATGACTTAAAGCGGGAGATTACTGTACTATTACAGTAAGTGTCTGCACGTACCGTCGCGCTCAGGCCGGTGTTGGGGACGTTGCAGCGGACAGATGCATCCTGGGAGTGTTTGCATGAGTAACGCGGAACCTCCTGGAAGCGGCACTGTGTGATGGAGCTCTCCCGGCCCGAACACTGCACCGCGTTCATGTGGATCGGACCTGTACCTGCACAAACACAAACACATGTTCCACGTGCTGATGTCTGGACACCACAAGCCCATTTACCTGCTAGAAATAGTCATTAGTGAGTTGTGTTTGGCAGAAAACTGCAACTGGCCTGATCGCAAGATAAACGGGGGCAGACGTGCATGTGTGATGTGGACGCTGGATTCGGTAAATTACACACACGGGCCAAATGGAAGCATTTAATAGATAAAAATAGCAGCAGACGGGACGGAGAGACGCGTGCGTACGGACGAGACTCCCTGTAATTAGTGCACGGTTGGGTCATGAAGTCACCAGCAAACGTGTCTCTTACTCTCCTCATCACCACTGAAGAACAGACTGACAGCGTATAATTCAGAACATTTACCCTGAAAATAGAGGCATTCAAACACCAGGGCAAAACCCCAAACCTGAGACGATGGAACAAATGCACATGGTATAGCAGAGCATGCTGGGAAGACATGTTGTGACGTGCATGGTCAGCAGTAAGGATTCAGAGCCCTTGTGTTCCACAACATCTGAGTAACTCAGTGAGTCTCCAGACTGGTTTATGCTGGTTAGTCCTGGACTAACTGCTGGACCAACATTACACCACACATAAAAAGCCTAGTCTCTCTGTTGAAAGTCTGAAAATGAATAGAAGACACATTATTTCTCTTAAACACTCAATTTTTAAATATAAGAATAGTTAGGGTTAGAAATATTTTATTTTAATATATTTATTAGTAATAATATAATAAGAATAAAATTATGATTATGATTTATAGTATATCGATATATAACACAATTTTATGGCCACACGTGCAGGTGGTATCGCGTTAGGAATTTTTGTTCATATTTTATGGTATATCATATTACAAAATAATCGTAATTATTATTAGATTTTTTGAAGGGAGTTTATATTAGGAATATTTATATTGGTTTAAACTTTTGTTTAATAATAATAATAATAATATAATAATCCAATTTTTTTGGGTCAAATTGTCCAACAAAATATTAGGAACTATTTTGTATTTGTTGTTGTATTTTGGAACGGTAATAATAATAGCAAATAAATAAGAGATTTTTTTAATGTAATAATAATATTATTTATATTAGTCATACTGATATATAATCACATTTGTTGGCAAATGTGCAGGGAGTTAGGATTAGGAATATAATTACTATTGTTTAATATAATATTTTTTATTATTTTAATATATTATATATATATATATATATAGTCACTTTTTTTAAGGACAAATTCGAGTAGTTTGTCCCAAAACCGTGCAGCCCAAACGGCAGTGTTCCCACAGGAGCACGAAGACTGAACTAAACATTCCCATCGCAGCGTCTGAACTGCGTCTGTGTGAGTGTGTCATGTGTTCTGTTTAGACTGGCTGAGAAACTCAAACCCTGACCCATCAGCCACTGGGAAAGAGGAAATAGCATTGAAACCAGCGGCTCGTATCCGCTCTGAATCTTTTACCATGGTGAGGAGTCATTACCTTGACCCATGAGCGCTCCTCGCGGGGCCTCTCTGGCCGAGCCGAAGCCCAGCTCTCTGCACACCACGCTGGCCGCTGTTAGATCCCACAGATGGTCACACACGGTCCCCCACTTACCCTCGCGGAGCACCTCCACCCGGCCCTCGCCCAGCCGCGCACCGGCCTTCAGACGCACCTCCGCCTGCGGGAACACACAGACACATGAGCCGCGTCCCCGGAGCCAGTCCTCACAGCTGGAGCTGGACTGTGTGCGGCACTCACGTTCAGAGGGGGCGGAGCCTGCAGGTGTCTGGAGGCGGAGCTTCTGGAGAACTGAGCACCGGGAACGCAGCGCACCACCGCGTGCATCGCTACTGCTCCCGACTCCCTTCCCCTCTGTTTTTTTTCCCGGCGCAGGGGACGTCGTGCCGCGGGACGGAGAGCTGCGCCCGACACTGCGCCAGAGACACCTCTGTACCCAAACACTGAACCCGCTCGACCCAGAACGCCTTCTTACTGACCGCAGACCTGCAGACACACACACATCACTCTGAGAGTCCGTTCTTACACACAGCACTGACGACAAACAGCACATGAAGCCGTACCTTGTGGCTGGATCCTCCAACTTTGAGTCCCACAGTTTCCTGAAACGACACAAATGAGCCAATAAATAGGATTGGACTAAATAAACAGGCTTCGCATGAGCGCCAGAGCTTGTTTGTGTGTGTCAGTCACATACAGCTGTGCTCAGAATTATTGGGCCCCTTGGTAAAAAACTCACAAAAATCATTTATTTCCTAAAGAAATTTAACTCCACTTTCAACTGTTCTATCTCAATGAAAGGTTAGATTTTTGTGAATTTTTTGTATGAAAGATCAATAGGATAAACAATGGAGATTTATTTTTACAGCCTTCTTTGCTTATATATAGCATGGTCAGCGAGCAGTAGATGGTAAGTCAATAAACTCTCTGGAAACACTCTGGGACGTTCTGCTGGGTTTGTGGTCAGCAGATGTTCACACACAGATCTCCCTGTTCTCAAAGCTGAGCTAAAAGTGCTCATGCTTGTGTTTCCCGTCCATATATCAGCATGAAAACACAGCGGAACGAGGCCCGGGTGTATTCTGGTCTAGAATCTGAAACACATCAGCGTCTGAGTATCAGTGAAAAAACCCAGACAGCACAAAAACATCCATGTTTCCTGCGCTTTCCTGTAGTTTAGAGAGGAAAGCATGGCGCTTGCAACTCCAGGGTTGTGGGTTTGATTACCAGGGAAAGCAAGAACTGATAAAGAGTAAATGTGTACAAACAATCAATCAGTCAATCAATCAATCAATTCCAACACGAAACTCAACACCTGTGCAAACTGAACGAAAACAAGCTGACAAAAGATTGAATCCAATATTTGGTGATAACAAGTGTGTAGAATTGAGTAGGGACGCTATGGCATGTCTCTACCAATATCCAAAGAATTTCTCACATATTTATCCTGATAAACTGAAGATTCACTGGATGCGTTCAGCTGATTTCTATTGAGCGGTCAGCAACTGAACTGCGGCGTCAAACTATTTCAAATATAGTCACTTAAGCTACAAACTCCATCATAAAGCAGTGTTTCCATCTAACATGGGGTTAGGTCTGAATATGTTCGAATTTGGTTGGATGGAAATATGGCTGTTTTATATTTGGAAACAGCACTCTTTTTGGCTTTGCAGTTAATGTGATTAATCTCTGGGAGCTGACGGTGTCGTGTAACCTGACGAAGACCAGATCAGAAGAAACCGCTTAAATCGAGGAGCATTTACCACTGGAAAACCGCTCCGAATGATTGAAACTGTGACTCGATAATTCGGTTCACTAGCAAAAAAACTGTGCAAAAAAGAGTACATTCATTTTGAACGCTTGTCAAAAACTATGAATCAGTAATTAAACAACACTTCCCGCGCCGCTAAAGTC
The DNA here is from genome assembly GCA_018155175.1 of Sinocyclocheilus anophthalmus. Classification (NCBI taxonomy): domain Eukaryota; kingdom Metazoa; phylum Chordata; class Actinopteri; order Cypriniformes; family Cyprinidae; genus Sinocyclocheilus; species Sinocyclocheilus anophthalmus. The sequence continues at coordinate 165,273 of JADLZN010009256.1, read as the reverse complement.
CGTTTCGAAGCGATTTCGTTTTATTAACAGTAGCAACATCTAACCATTAAGACCAAGTACAGTAGTAACAAGAAAGAAAGATCTTTTTATTATAGTAAAAGGTCCGTAACAGTGTTTGTTTGGTAACAAAACGTTATAGCGTTTTATACAAATACCTGGTTAAATTCTATAGCAACGTTAATTTGTAGGTTACCGTTTAAATCTGGGCACATGAAGAGGGAAAACAGATGAAATATAGAGCTGCAGTTTCAGCTTTATGAGAGCAGATCTGATCAGTTCTCTGTGAAGATTCCTCCGAAGAGACCAAACCAGCCTTCTCGATGCAGTGTCTGATTCGAGCTAGAAGCACGTCCAGAAGCGTTTGGCGGTGTGGAGTAACTCGTGAATCTCTCGTGGCCTCGTATAAATTTAAGGAGAGAACTAGTTTCTAAAGTCAGACGTCGCTTCTTATGATCTCCACGGCTGTAGAGTTTAGTTTAGAGACGCTGATCCTAACAATATCAGACACTGATCAATCATCTCTAGCAATCATTTTGATCAATCAATTAGATGTCTGTAATCTGCTGTTATTCCTCATCAATGCCACAATCAAACTACACTCTTGTGTGATAATATATAACAAGACATTTATAAAAACTAAATTGTAGGCCAATCATTTTGACTGGAAGCACCACAAGTGTGGCCAAAAAAGTACAGAAATGTTTTGGTAAGTTGTCTATCCTGTGTGAATAAATCCAGCATGAAAACATTAACTAGCATTTTTAGGAAAAAGAAAATCCTTAAATCCTTGACTTGAGGACGACGGAGCCGGAAGTGTTCAAATGCAGCTCGTGTCTGGGTTTCGGCTGCAAAAACACATCATCCTGCAGGATTATACAGCGGCAGGTTAAACAGAAGAGCTGAGACGACCGTCCTAACGAGTCACTGAATTAAAGCAGCCGTTAAAACACCCACAAGCACCTGCTGGAACACACAGAGCTCTCGGTGTCGCATAGAAACACAACAAACTAACAGAAACACCACATAGCATCGTGTTTCTGGAAACGGTGAGAGCAGCATGTATATATATATATATGGTCTGTCTGAGCGCTGGTGGTCCGCTCTGGCTGGCAGCATGACTTTAGGAAACCACTTATTTGCCACATCAACAGATCCATGCAGAGCTGTGATTGGCTGAGAGCAGTCACATGACCCGAGAGCAGCCAGGAGCCACAGACACATGAAGAGAAGATCAGACGAGCTGAAGAAGCATTAGTGATCGTCAGAAACACACCAGACACTCAGTCTGTTTAGATCACATCACACGCCTGTCTGCACACACACACACACACACACATGCACACACAAACTCACACAACACACCACACTAACACCAAACACACAATCTCTCGCACACACCGCACACCACACACCACACTGCAACACACACACACACCACACGCACAAACAATCACACACAAACACCACACACACACACACACACGCACACAAACAAACACACACACACACGCACACACACACACACCACACACACACTACAAACACACAACCACACACACACACACACTCTCTCGCACCCACACACACACACACACACATGCAACACTCACGCACACAAACACTCACACACCACACACACACACAAGCACACACACAAACACACACCACACACACACCCAATAATAAATGCTTTCTCAACCAACTATACTTCAAAACATGCTAAATATACGTTTTGAAACAGTGACGCTCAATGAAAATATTTTTGAAAAAAATTATTTAAAGATAAATATAAGAGAGATTTTTTTCTGACAGTAGCTTCCATTTTTCAATGTAAAAAAAAAAAAAGCTTTTTTATTCTTTTTAAAAATACAGTTCCAACTCTTACAGTAGTTCCTTTAGGCTTTATTCATTTTTTCTAATGTGTCAAATATCCAGTTATAGCAGAATAAAAAAATGTTTACAAAATATTTTGTAAATGCTTTATAAAATAGATATTAAATATATTTTCAAAAAATATATTGGTTTAAAAAAAAAGTAAATATATTTTGAAACCTGTTTTGGCAAATATATTTATGGCCATGCTTTGAAATATATTTAAAAATGTTTTAAAATCCTTTTTTTTTGCCGTATGGCTCTGAACACTTTAACAACAGGTTTTCTTCAACAAAACCTGACATCCTTCAACCAAAGTCCCTCTTTAGAGTCTGTTAGGAAATCTGTGTCAAACTAATTCAATTTATATTGAAATATAAAGATGTGACGATTAGATTTACAGCGGTGAACTCTACATATAAAGCTTCTTCCAAGCGCAGCACCAGGCAGAACCGAGCGGAGACGGGTGGAGTGAAAGCAGCTATTAAAGCACAGTCTCACTGCGGCTGGAGTTTAATATAGACCGCACAGAAGCAGAGACTCAAGCCCGTCATTTAGCGCTCAGAATAATTCACAGAACAATACACACAACACCGCTCCTCTCCTGAACGCGCATGAAGAACACACATCTGGGGCAGAAGGAGGAGGAATCCACTGCAAAAACACATAGATTTGTTCTTGTTTTAATCAGAAACTCCTTTCTCAGACTTTGAATGAATCTGTAGAGAACTGCTCTGGAAAACAAGCCAGATTCCGAGGAAGAGCTGTGAAACTGATATAAAGTGAGAGTGAACTAAAGGTCAAAACTATTAAATCTAGTCCAGACCACATAAATACTGCTCATTAAAGCTGTGGTGTCTTATTAAAGTGTCTCTCAGTGCTGCAGTGAGCAGAAGAAGGGGCTACTGTCAAATAAAGCTTGTTAATGTAAGCGAAAGCTCCGCCTCCGGGCTGCTCTGATTGGTCCAGTGTTTCAGAGCCACGCCTCCGGGCTGCTCTGATTGGTCCAGTGTTTCAGAGCCACGCCTCCGGGCTGCTCTGATTGGTCCAGTGTTTCAGAGCCACGCCTCCGGGCTGCTCTGATTGGTCCAGTGTTTCAGAGCCACGCCTCCGGGCTGCTCTGATTGGTCCAGTGTTTCAGAGCCACGCCTCCGGGCTGCTCTGATTGGTCCAGTGTTTCAGAGCCACGCCTCCGGGCTGCTCTGATTGGTCCAGTGTTTCAGAGCCACGCCTCTGGGCTGCTCTGATTGGTCCAGTGTTTCAGAGCCACGCCTCTGGGCTGCTCTGATTGGTCCAGTGTTTCAGAGCCACGCCTCCGGGCTGCTCTGATTGGTCCAGTGTTTCAGAACTGATTCGTTCTGAGTGTTTGATCATTGTTCTCGTGTCTCGTATCTTTCGCAGAATCTCACGCATTAAATGTTTTCTAAAAATGCGGCGTTCAAGTTAAAATATGTTTCACTTTTAAAAATAAGCTGCGTGTTTTTTCTCAATTCCACTGCCAACGTTTTGCGTTGTTTTGTTTTTTTTAAAGAAAAAAACCATGTTGTAGGAACAAGACCCTTTAGAATTCCCTTACGGCCAAAAACATACATATTTCTAGAGGCCCAATATACTTTACAAACATGCCTAAATATATGTGTTAACAGTGAGCTCAATGAAAAAATATTGTCGAAAATATAAATTATATTTCTTGGTGATATATTCAAAGTGTTAACATTTACACGTGATAACAACAAGTAAGTTTTCTTCAAATGTGACATTTTGAATTTATTTCATGTATGTAATGTATTTAACTATTTTTTGTACTTTTGAAAATATATTTAAAAACATCAATATTAAAAAAATATTTTTCAAAAGTAAAGCAAAAAAGCTCAAATTTATTATAAAACAGATTTTGAAGAATATTTAGCAAATATTACTAGATATGAGCCATTATATTATATTGTTGAAAATATAAAAAAACATATTTAAAAATATTTTTCAAAAAATAATTGAGTACATGAAGAACATAATATATTTACATAATAAACTAATATTGATTTTGATCATATTTTAGCAAAATTATATTATTTTTTAGCCATTATGTATATATTTTTGAAACATTTAAACACAACAACAACAAAAATAAATAAATAAAAAAATAAAAAAAAAAAAAAAAATATTTATATTTATTAAATAGTATAACATAAGTAAAAAAAAATGTCATAATAAACTTAGTAAATTTACATAAATAGATCTGAATCAAACTATTTAGGCCAAATTTATATTTATGGTAAGCAATGATTGTCTATATTTGAAAATATATGTTTTAAAAAAAAATATTACAAAATGTTCAAAATAATATATTACATAATAAATATATATATATTATTATATGGCGTATGGTGAGGTCTGTTCCATGCCTCGGTTTAATCAGTTCAGTCAGTAATTAGCAGGGCAGAGCCCGATAACCGCTTGCGATGAAGCTCAAGGGTCTCCTATTACTAGCTTACTCCGAGGAAGCTGATGGCAAACACACGCGCTCGCTCTTGATTGAAGGAGGGAGAAGCGTTTATCAGAACAGACACCTGAAGGACTCGAGCAGCGGGGGGGGGTGCCTGTGACTGTCTCTTATTCACGGCTCCAGTTCTGGGCTCTGACCGTGTGCAAAGCGCTTCGCACGGGCAAACAGACACAGATTATAGAAGCAGTTCAGATGGAATCAGCTGATTAATGTGATTAGTGAGGAACGGACACGTGCTGCATTCCATTGTGGAAGGAGCTCAGAGCCCAGGTGTTTTAGAAAGACGACGCAGACATCACTAAGACGAACACGATCCAACCAGTGGTACTAGTCAATCTTCATACACTCGGAAAGTTCTTTGATCATATTTCCAATGAAGGTTATTATTTTATTAAAACTTAGTAATTTTTAGGTACATCAATGTTTAAACTAAATATTATTATTTATTTAGTATTTATTAATATACTTGTATAGTTTAGCTAGTTATATTAATTTTAGTCATGTTTAATTTCCAGTTTTTCATCGTTTTTTTTCAAGTAGTTTTAGTATTTTAGTGCTGTCAAGTTAAAGCCACTAACTGAGAAATGTTGCCTTGGCAACTAGTTCAAATACGTTTTTAGATTAAGTTTAAGGTTTTCTTTTATTTATTGCATGGCGACATTATTTTTTATTATTTATTATAATTTTGTTATCATTTATATATATAATATTTTTTTGTCATTCTCACATTTTGGTTCCCAATTCAACTTTTCATTGACGTATAATAGTTAAAATGTGTAGTACAATTGGAAATATACGCCAATTTGTCTCTTAGTGGTCTTGAGACTACTTTTAACATCTGAAATTTATGCACTAACAGATGATAAGTTTCAGGTCTTAGTGAACTATAATAGCTCTAGTAGTACACCACGGAGCTGGCTTTATTGTTGGGCTATCAGTTTGCATCAGTTGGCAACCGCATTAAACAAACTAATGCAAAGCTGGATTATGGATCATCTAGAAGAAACCAATGTGAAACTTGAAATTATGCACACAAATAGCAGACTATGTTGCATTAATCAGTCTTACAGGTTAGTCATGAACTTGCTCTCAGTATGTGATGAGGAAGGGAAAACAGCCAATAAATCACCGGTACACGCGTTGTTCTGTGTCGAGCTTCGGCCCGCTGCGGGATCCCAGCTCCAACACCCCACGACTGCTGCTGAGATTCCCCCCACACTACACACTGCCTCCATTTCAAGCATGAATACCGCAGCACAACCTCCGTACAATGGCAGCGCTACGAGCGGCGTTTCCGATACGGCTCGGAGAAGCACACGTCCATGCCGGAGCGACACAGACGAATGAGAGAGAACGGACAAACTTAACCATGCGAAGCCGGACAGATGAATAGATTCAAAAGTGTTTGTCAAGACAAAAACTTTGGTGGCTGAGAAAGCCTAGCCTGAAAGTTTAAAGCAGCTGTAAAACCTGAAGTTTGAAAATATAGATTAGATAGATGTTGATAACATGCTTCTAGCATTATTAGCATGTTTTTAGCATGATTTGCCTGTCACTAGCATATTGCTGGCATGATCAGCAAGTTACGAACTTGGCGCTAGTATGTTTCTAGCATGATTAGGCACTGGTACTAGCATGTTGCTAGCAGATAGCATGTTACTAGTATTTTGCTAGCTCATGATAGCAAAGTAAGAGCTGTCGCTCGCATGCGACTAGCATGTTTTTGGTATGTTTCTAGCGATTAGCACGTCGCTAGGATAGATAGATAGATTAGAAATATTAGATGAGTTTGAATGGGTTAGAAATAGTACACAGAAGGGAAGCTTGATTGAGTCTAATGGGCTTCTGTGTGTTTAGATGTGTTTAAATTCATAGTTTTGAAGAGTCTTGGCTCATTTGAACATTCCGTCAATGTAAGTCTATGGGATTTTTATGATTTTTAATATTAAATTTTTATGAAAACCATAAGTCCGATCAGTTAGAAAAGATATATCACACTAAGTGAGATCAGTCTGAAGAGGGCTGAGTTTGGTGGTTCTAGCTTGAAATCTCCAGGAGGAGTAGCGTTCAGAAATGTAGTCTCAGAAGAATAATAATAAAAAGCTTAAGTAGCAGATCAGTAGGCTGGCTTTCTCAAGCTAACCTAATAACAGAAAATATATTGTTTGATAGAGTCGCTCTATATCTCCAGTAATATGTCTCAGTGAGACGAGACTGAAATGCTCCACACATATAATGCAGTGATGGAGAGCTGAAGAAATAAAGGCTCCTCAGAAGATGTGAGATGTTCTGGAGGCTTGTGAAGATCATTCCTCCGCTGAGGAACAGTGAAAGTAAAGCGTCTGGAAACAAACGCTCCTCAAAAGAAAAGATTTGAGACTCTAAAACATGATTGAAGGAGAATCAAGTAAAGCTGAGCTGCTTCAATCCAGCAAGTGTTCATCTGGAGATATTACTGACGTTATTCTGACGCTTACTTGATCAAAACCAGTCAAGATGTGACACGAGAAGCTCGAGCTGAAGCAATTACACTGAAAGACTGGATAAAACACTCTAAACTATCATCACAGACAGGAAGTGCTGAAACAGCCAATCAGATCCTCCAGAGAGCTGTCAATCATCAGACGAGCCGGCTCCAAGCGACTGCGGTTTACAGCATGTTTACACTGCTAGTCTTCAATTACATGACACTGTAAACCGCTGGAAAAACTGAGCAGATTAACCCGGTCAGACTAGAGCTGCTGTGATGCTGGTTCAAGAAGGACTACCAGTTTAGTAGGTCAACCAACTAAACCAGCTAATGACCAAGTTGGATCATCTAGAAACTATCTAAAACCTGGAATATTTAATTGAAAACGGTTATATTTTTGTGGAAACTGTGATACATGTGTTTCAGGGTTTCACAGATTAATTAGCAAAGTAGGAAGAACAGCGTTTTTTTGAGATAGAAATCTTCTGTAATGATGTAAATGTCTTTACTGTCACTTTCCATCAATTTAATGCGTCCTTGATGAATAAAAGTATATATTTCTTTTTAAATCATACATTACCCCAAACCTATGAATGGAAAAATATTGTGCAGCACGACTGTTTTCAGCATTGATAAAAATCAGAAATGTTTCTAATAATCAGCATATTATACTGATTTCTGAAAATCATGTGACACTGAAGACTGGAGAAATGATGCTGAAAATACAGTGCTGCGTCACAGAAATACATTATATTTTAAAAATATATTAACTTAGAAAACAGCTGTTTTACATTATAATAATATTTCACATTTTTACTCTATTTTTGATCAAATAAATGCAGCCGTGCTGAGCAGAAGAGACTCTGACCTGCTCATCCATGTCGGTGAAGTCCAGATCCATCCTGTTACTGTGCTCCACCGGCTCGGGACTGTAGACCGGCTCCGGCGCTGGCGCTGGTCTCTCAGGGTTTCGTGCGGGCTGAGCAGGCGTCACTTCCTGCGCTCGTCTGTAGGAGGCTCTGCTGCGCAGGAAGTCCGGGATCTGGTGTCCCCGCGGGGTGACGGCGCTCTCGAACCCGTTCCTGCGCAGCTGGATGCGATGGCCGGTGAGCTGCGGTGAGGACGGGCCGCGGCCGCCGCGGTGGAGGCCGATCTCGTGCCCGCGCTGAGGAGCGTTCGAGACCAGGTTAGAGATCTGAGGTGAAGGAGGCTCTTGGTACCGGGGGACGTGACCCTGGTTGGGTGGATCCGGATTGCAGACGACTCCCAGGTCTTCAGCGTGAGTGCAGTCGCTCACACCCCAGCCGTTCGACCGGCACTCCGACAGAGAGCTCTCGCTGCCCGAACACCAGACGTTATCCAGCCAGATCGGACCTGAACACACCAGAACCAGTCATTTCTACTCGAGCACTGAGAGAAGAGTGTGCTGGAACAACATGAGCAGACTGTGAAAAACACTGACATGATGAACTGATGGGACGGTGACAGTGTGTCTGTATGAAGGTGGTTGATCAATAAGAGCGACTGATGACGTCAGATGAAGAGGAAAGCCATATTATTAAGTGCTTTATAAAATACGGATTTCTGCCATGGAATAAATAGGCCTATATAAAAAGGGTACTTGCGACTTTTTCTTTTAATTAGAATTTTTTTCCAGAATTGTGAGTTGTAAGATGTAAATTTAGAGTTTTTACTTTTTTTTCGCAATTCTTACCTTTTCCCTCAGAATTCTAATTTCGCATTGCTAGAATTGCTAGATTTCGCAAATAACTCGCAATTGTTAGATATAAACTCGAAATTCTGAGAAATAGTCGGAATTCTGCGTCTACATTTCAGAATTAATAACTCGGAATTAATAACTCGCTATTGTTAGATATAAACTCGAAATTCTGAGAAAAAAGTCGGAATTCTGCGTCTACATTTCAGAATTAATAACTCGGAATTAATAACTCGCAATTGTTAGATATAAACTCGAAATTCTGAGAAAAAGTCGGAATTCTGCGTCTACATTTCAGAATTAATAACTCGGAATTAATAACTCGCTATTGTTAGATATAAACTCGAAATTCTGAGAAAATAGTCGGAATTCTGCGTCTACATTTCAGAATTAATAACTCGGAATTAATAACTCGCAATTGTTAGATATAAACTCGAAATTCTGAGAAATAGTCGGAATTCTGCGTCTACATTTCAGAATTAATAACTCGGAATTAATAACTCGCAATTGTTAGATATAAACTCGAAATTCTGAGAAAATAGTCTGAATTCTGCATCTACATTTCAGAATTAATAACTCGGAATTAATAAATCGCAATTGTTAGATATAAACTAAAAATTCTGAGAAAAAGTCGGAATTCTAAGTTTACATTTCAGAATTAATAACTCGGAATTAATAAATCGCAATTGTTAGATATAAACTAAAAATTCTGAGAAAAAGTCGGAATTCTAAGTTTACATTTCAGAATTAATAACTCGGAATTAATAAATCGCAATTGTTAGATATAAACTAAAAATTCTGAGAAAAAGTCGGAATTCTAAGTTTACATTTCAGAATTAATAACTCGGAATTAATAAATCGCAATTGTTAGATATAAACTAAAAATTCTGAGAAAAAGTCGGAATTCTAAGTTTACATTTCAGAATTAATAACTCGGAATTAATAAATCGCAATTGTTAGATATAAACTAAAAATTCTGAGAAAAAGTCGGAATTCTAAGTTTACATTTCAGAATTAATAACTCGGAATTAATAAATCGCAATTGTTAGATATAAACTAAAAATTCTGAGAAAAAGTCGGAATTCTAAGTTTACATTTCAGAATTAATAACTCGGAATTAATAACTCGCAATTGTTAGATATAAACTCGAAATTCTGAGAAAAAAGTCGGAATTCTGCGTCTACATTTCAGAATTAATAACTCGGAATTAATAACTCGCAATTGTTAGATATAAACTCGAAATTCTGAGAAAAAGTCGGAATTCTAAGTTTACATTTCAGAATTAATAACTCGGAATTAATAAATCGCAATTGTTAGATATAAACTAAAAATTCTGAGAAAAAGTCGGAATTCTAAGTTTACATTTCAGAATTAATAACTCGGAATTAATAAATCGCAATTGTTAGATATAAACTAAAAATTCTGAGAAAAAGTCGGAATTCTAAGTTTACATTTCAGAATTAATAACTCGGAATTAATAACTCGCAATTGTTAGATATAAACTCGAAATTCTGAGAAAAAGTCGGAATTCTGCGTCTACATTTCAGAATTAATAACTCGGAATTAATAACTCGCTATTGTTAGATATAAACTCGAAATTCTGAGAAAATAGTCGTGAATTCTGCCGTCTACATTTTCAGAAATTAATAACTCGGAATATTAATACCTCGGGCAATTGTTAGATAAAACTCGAAATTCTGAGAAAAGATCGGAATTCTCGGCTTACATGCTCAGAATTAATCACTCGGAATTAATAACTCGCAATGTTAGATATAAACTCGAAATTTGAGGGAAAAGAAAAGTCGAATTCTGCGTCTAACATTTCAGAATTTAATAATCTCGGAACAATAACTCGCAATTGCTAGATATAAACTCGAACCTTTTCCTTTTTCTGATGGCTGAGAAAAAAGCGGAAATTCTGCATCTAAATTCAGAATTAATAACTCGGAATTAATAACTCGCAATTGTTAGATATAAACTCGAAATTCTGAGAAATAGTCGGAATTCTAAGTTTACATTTCAGAATTAATAACTCGGAATTAATAAATCGCAATTGTTAGATATAAACTAAAAATTCTGAGAAAAAGTCGGAATTCTAAGTTTACATTTCAGAATTAATAACTCGGAATTAATAACTCGCAATTGTTAGATATAAACTCGAAATTCTGAGAAATAGTCGGAATTCTAAGTTTACATTTCAGAATTAATAACTCGGAATTAATAACTCGCTATTGTTAGATATAAACTCGAAATTCTGAGAAAATAGTCTGAATTCTAAGTTTACATTTCAGAATTAATAACTCGGAATTAATAACTCGCAATTGTTAGATATAAACTCGAAATTCTGAGAAATAGTCGGAATTCTGCGTCTACATTTCAGAATTAATAACTCGGAATTAATAAATCGCAATTGTTAGATATAAACTAAAAATTCTGAGAAAAAGTCGGAATTCTAAGTTTACATTTCAGAATTAATAACGTGGAATTAATAACTCGCAATTGTTAGATATAAACTAGAAATTCTGAGAAATAGTCGGAATTCTAAGTTTACATTTCAGAATTAATAACTCGGAATTAATAACTCGCTATTGTTAGATATAAACTAAAAATTCTGAGAAAAAGTCGGAATTCTGCGTCTACATTTCAGAATTAATAACTCGGAATTAATAACTCGCAATTGTTAGATATAAACTCGAAATTCTGAGAAATAGTCGGAATTCTAAGTTTACATTTCAGAATTAATAACTCGGAATTAATAACTCGCAATTGTTAGATATAAACTCGAAATTCTGAGAAATAGTCGGAATTCTGCGTCTACATCTTGCCAATTAACTTTTAACAATTAATAACTCATGAATTGTGATATATACATTCACAATTGTGAGTAAAAGAGTGAACTGTGCTAAACTGTGATAAAAAGTGGCAACTAACATTTTAAGGCCGGGAACTTGTCATAGTAAGTGAATTTTTGTTTCTCTGTTTCTTCCCATCATCATCATCCTCACTGAACGCCGAGTAGAGATGCTTACCGCGGCCCTTGCCGAACTTGGCGCTGTGAGCCCAGGTGAGTCCGCGGGAAAAGCCCAGTTCGCGACACACCACGTTGGCCAGATTGATGTTGACGTCGTCATCACACACGGTTCCCCACGCGCCGTTATACAGCACCTCCAGCCGGCCCTCGAACCTGTTCCTGCCGCCCTCCAGACGCAGCTGGAACCCTGGGACCCCCTGCGCGAGCGGAGCGACGGTGAGGAGCAGGAGGAGCAGCTGGAACATCATCATCATCATGTCCTCCGCCTGCGGTCGGACACATGCATTACACATCAACCTCTCAAATGCAATCAGAGATAATGACTCCTGCCAGCAGTAATTAACCCAAAGCACAGAGCAGACAAGACAACGAGAAGCTCAAATTAACCAGAGTTCAACCAGGAGCGAAGATCAGTGGATCATGACGTGGAGATCTGAAATCACTGCAGAAGCGGTCTGAGGCCGTCATCATCACATTCACAGCTGCATGTGTGTTATATCACAACCGCAGGCGGATAAACCACACACACATTCCACTGAAACTCACTGAGAACTGCAGCTCATGGTGGATCGAGGCTTTATGGGAATGTTCAGCCAAAACAACAATATGAGAAGATCTTTTGAGAAATATCTGGTTTTTGTCCGTATAATGAAAGTCAATGGGCTTCAATGTTGTTTGGTTCCCAAATATCTTCATTTGTGTTCAACTCAATTCTTAGTTTATAATAACTAGCCATTGTTGGATTTAAACACAATTCTGAGAAAAAAGACAAAAGGCTGAGTTTACATCTTAGAAATAAACTCGAAATTTGTGCAAAGAGCTGTTAATATCTCACTGATATAAAGGTTAGACTCTAAAGGTCATGGTGGATGGAGTCTTTGAGGGAAAGTTCAGCCATAAATCAACATTCTGTCATGATTTAGAAGATATTTTGAAAAATGTCTGCATTTTAATAACCATACAGTGAAAGTCACTGTGGCTTCAGAGATCTTCATGTGTGCTCCAAAAGAAAGAAACTCGTACAGCTTTGACATGATAGAGAATAAATGATGACAGAATGATCTTTTTTTGGGTGAAGTGTCCCTTTAAATTCAAAGAGAATGAGATTCTGATGCACGGATACACTATTATTAATCATGCAAGTAAATCCAATAAAAACTGAGAAACTGAAGGAAACTAACAGAGAGCTTCATGAAATACCTGTGAATGCTCCGAGCAGAAAACAATCAATAGATGAAGATGAATGTGATGATGAGAGGAATGATGAGCAGTAAACTCACCTGAGAGAGCGACGCGTGTGATCAGAGCAGAGCAGCAGAAAGACTGAGAGAGAGAGAGAGAGAGAGAGAAACCCAGCTACTGCTCTCTCTCTCTCTCTCTTCCTTTTTTTCTTCTGGTTTATGTAAAGTCGAGTGATTTTTTTCAGTGAATTGTTTTAGAAAGAGCAGTTTTAAAGGGACACACTCACTCTGAGTCTTACCTCAGCTCTACATGCAGCAGTTTCAGAGTTCACTTGCTGGAGGAACACTGAAGGAGAGATTCGAGGACTCTTTTCACACCAGACATGAAGAAACACCTACAAACTACACAACATCAAAAAAGTCATTGCACCATTTGATCTCACAATTATGAGAAAAAAGTCAGAATTGTGAGATATAAATTCAGAACTGCATGATATAAACTCGCGAAAGCAAGAAAAAAGATGTCACAAATACCTTTTTTTTATTCTGTGGTGAAAACAATTGGATATGTAAACTCAGAATTGTAAGATATAAACTTGCAATTTCCTTTTTTTGTGTATTTTTCTGTTCCATGTCAGACACAGGCTTCTGTAAGAAACATTGTAACATGTTAAAAACACTTTTTGGCAACCGCATAGCAACAAAATAACAACTAGGCAAAACACCATAGCAACTGCCTAGCGACGCCTTGGAAACCATCGAGTTCAACACTGGAAAGCGCCACTCATGTTCTCCTCATTAAATGTAAAAATATCTTTATGATCGCACTGATTGTTGTTCATTTATGCAGCAGTAAAGCAAACTGATGCATCATGTTTGTCAGTTTGTCCTGAAGCTCAGTGTTTGTGCTGTAATTGAGTACTGGGGGTCTCTGGCGCGCGTCCACACCCAAAATGAGTGAGTGTGTGTGTGAGTGCATGTGTGTGTGAGTGTGTGTGTCTGTGAGTGCATGTGTGTGTGTGTGAGTGTGTGTGTCTGTGTGTGCATGTGTGTGTGTTGTGTGTTCTTGTTGCCTGTGTCTGGTGTGTGCATGTGATTGTGTTGTCTTGTTTGCAAATGTGATGTTGTGCTGTGTGTCATGTGATGTGGTGTCTGTGTGCCTGTTTTTGCATGTGTGTGTGTGCATGTGTGTGAGTGTGTCTGTGTGTGCATGTGAGTGTGTGTGTCTGTGTGTGCATGTGAGTGTGTGTGTGTCTGTGTGTGCATGTGTCTGTGTGTGATGTGATGGTGTGTCTGGGTGTGCTTGGAGTGTCTGGTGAGTTCATGTGTGTGTGTATGTCTGTGTGGTGGTGTGGCGGAGTGTGTAATATCTGTGCGTGGTGTTGTAATCTGTGAGTGTGAGTGAGTGTGTGAGTGTCTGTGTGTGCGTGTGTGAGTGTCTGTGTGTGTATATCTGTGAGTGTGCGTGTGTATGTCTGTGAGTGTGTGTGCGTGTGTCTGTGTGGATAGCTGTGAGTGTGTGTGTGTCTGTGAGTGTGTGTGTGTGTTTGTGTGCGTGTGTCTGTGTATATCTGTGAGTGTGTGTGTCTGTGTATATCTGTGAGTGTGTGTGTCTGTGCGTGTGTGTGTGAGTGTGATATCTGTGGGTGTGTGTGTGTGTCTTTGCTGTGAGTGATCTGTGTGTTCATGTGTTTGTGTGTGTGTGCGTGTGTGTGAGTGAGAGAGAGAAATAAACTCTCTCTCTCTCTCCAGCAGATCCTCGCCATCATCACGTCCTTCTCTGAGAGACCCGCGTCGCTTCGGATGATTAAAGAGGACTGACATCACACTTCAAGCTCAGTGACTCATTTATGAGACTCCGCAGATGATGCAACGACGAGGGTCTTAAAAGCGACGCAGACTATTAATGGAGCCACAGACGCAATAACTAGTCTTTCTTCTTTAAGTTATTTGTGTAGACAGAGTTTAAAATGAATGATTGTTCCATTACACATCTTCATTTCTTTCTGGTAGTTGTGGCGTCCTCTGCTGGAGAGACCTTCACTCACAGATTCATTATTAACACTGGTGTGTGTGTGTGTGTGTGTTTGTTGAGTGATGTATCTCACTGTGTTTGTGAAGTGAGTGTCTATAAAGTCTCTGCGCGTGTGTATATAGTCTGTGAGTGAGTGTGAGTGAGTGTATGTAAGTGTGTGGTGTGTGTGTGTGTTGTGGAGTGAGTGTATATAATCTGTGTGTGGGTGGGGTGAGTGTATATAATTTTTGTGTGTAGTAAGTGTGGTGTGTTATATAAGTCTGTGTGTGTGTGTGTGAGTGAGTGTATATAAGTCTGTGTGTGTATGTAAGTGTGTGTGTGTGTATATAAGTCTGTGTGTGTGTTGTGTATGTCATTGTGTGTTGTGGTCTGTTATTGATTGTATTAAGTGTGTGTGTGTTGTCCTGTGAGTGTTGTATATATTCTCTGTGTGTTAGTAATTGGTGTAGGTGTCCTGTGAGTGAGGTAGTAGTCTACTGTGTGTTGTTGGTGAGTGAGTGTATCTAGTCTGTGTGTGTGTGTGTATGTAAGTGTGTGTGTGTGTCTGTGAGTGAGTGTATATATCTGTGTGTGTGTGTGTGTCTGTGATTAGTTTATAAGTCTTGTGTGTATGGAAGTGTGCGTGTGTGTATATCGTCTGGTGTGTGTGTTTGTGTGAGTGAGTGATTAAGTCTGTGTGTGGGTGTCTGTGATGAGTGTATTATAGTCTGTGTTTGTGTGTGTGTTTGTGTTTGTGTGTTGTCTGTGTGTGTTTGTGTTTGTGTGTGGGTGTGTGTGTGTCTGTGAGTGAGTGTATATAAGTCTCTGTGTGTGTGTGTGTGAGTGAGGTTATCTGTTGTGTGTGTTAGGTAAGTGTCGTGTGTGTATAGTCTGTGTGTTTGTGTGTATTAAGTGGGTGTGTGTGTCTGTGAGTGAGGGGATAAGAAGCTGTGTGTGTAGGTGAGTGAGTGTGTCATGATGTTTGTGGTGTGTTAGCGTGTGTATATGTGCGAGTGTGGAAAGTGGTGTCTCTTATCTCTGCGTGTGTGGCTGTGATGAGTTTATATAAGTCTGTGTTTGTGTGTGTCTGTGAGTGAGTGTATAACGTCCTGTGTGTGGTGTGTGTAATGTAAGTGTGGGTGTGTGTGGGCTGTGAGTGAGTGTATATAAGCTGTGTGTGTCTGGGAGTGAGTGTGTATATGTTGTGTGTGAGAGTGTGTAATTGAAGATGTTGGTGTGTTTTGTGTGAACGTGAGTGTCTATATTGTCCGCTGCGTGTGTGTCTGTGAGTGAGTGTATATAAGTCTGTGTGTGTGTGTGTGGGTAAGTGTGTGTGTGTGTGTGTGTGTGAGTGAGTGTATATAAGTCTGTGTGTGTATGTGAGTGTGCGTGTGTATATGTGTGTGTGTGAGAGTGTGTATATGTGAGAGTGTGTGTGTGTGTGTGTGAAAGTGAGTGTCTATTAGTCTCTGCGTGTGTGTCTGTGAGTGAGTGTATATAAGTCTGTGTGTGTGTGGTGGTGTAAGTGTGTGTGTGTGTGTCTGTGAGTGAGTGTATATAAGTCTGTGTGTGTCTGTGAGTGAGTGTGTATATGTGTGTGTGTGAGAGTGTGTATATGTGAGAGTGTGTGTGTGTGTGTGTGAAAGTGAGTGTCTATTAGTCTCTGCGTGTGTGTCTGTGAGTGAGTGTATATAAGTCTGTGTGTGTGTGTGAGAGTGTGTGTGTAATGTGGATTCTTCACTGCAGTGTAAACGAGGCTCTTTGAAGCTGATTTAACTAATAAACGAGCGTGAAGACATGAGCAGAACCGATTGAAGGAGGGCCATTCCTGCAAAACCTCATAATATCTTTACACTGTTGCTAAGACGAGACGAGTTTAGTGCAAATAAACCAGTTACATTCAGTGAGCAGCATAATGAAATAAATACAAATAAAAACTACGCCATACTGTAATCACACTCCCATATAATCATCCAAACCGCTGTGAAGTGAAAAGGCAAAATGTGTCTCTGATATAGACTTTTTGAATTTGATTACATTTTTATATTTTCTTTCAGTTAATATTTCGAGCTTGTAACTGTTAGGGGTGTAACGATATGCTCAGGTCACGATACGGTACGTATCTCGATACTGGGTTCACGATACGATACATATCACGTCTCTGACAAAATTTTAAAAAATGAAACTGAAATTCAAATAATTTGTTGTACATACAAAATCACATTTCAAGGTTTAATAAAAACCTTCTGTATTCAAATTAACAACTGAATAGGTCTGTCTGTCACTGAAAAAAATTGTTACATTTAACATGAACTGAGAATTAAGAGCTAGACAGAACTTCTTAAAGCAGAAAAAAAAAAAAAAATAATAATAATTATATGGTGTTCTGTTCAAGGAAGTTCAACATAAACACTAGGGTTTGTTTAGGTTACCTACAGGTTTTTTTTGCAAAAAACCCCAGCATATCTACATTTTCAGGCAGAAGCTGGGATCTTTGAGCATTCACAATATCCCCTGCCGTAGAAAAAACACGTTCACTGGTAACATAAGCTGCTGGAACTGTTAGGTAAGCCTTGGAAAGAGAGGAAAGAAGTGGGTACGTTTGAGTGTGTTCTTTCCACCATTTCAGTGGACAGCTAGTGAGGGGAATAGAAGTGTCCTTTTTGTACATGTCAAGCTCTACTTCTATCCTACATTTGGATTGAGTGACTGTTTGTTTAGAAAAAGTTGCACCAAGATCTTCCAGTGCTGTCTTTTTGCTCTGTGGTGGCTGTTCTTGCTGGACTCTCTGTGTTGTCTCTCTCTTCTCTGCTGCATCAGTGGGCTCTCCATCGCTGGCACCGCCCTCCCTGTTTTCTGATTGCTCCACAGCCTTAAAAAAATATTAAAACAAACGGACTGGGGAGGTATAGTATAGTTGCAGTTACCCACACACACATCACAAAGTACACAAACATGCAAATGCATACACATTCTCAAATAATTAGTAATGCAGACACATACCTGCTGTAACTGGTTTGATTTGTTCATCAACCGGTGGAAAACCTCTTGGCGTTGTTCAGGGAGTAGGTGGGGCAGTGATCGAAATCTGGGGTCCAGTGCAGTACTCTCTAGCAGATAAACCTATACTTCTGTGTATCTGCCCGAGAGGTTTTGCAGGATGGCTGCATTCATGTTAGCTATAGTTGTGGAGTCTTGTTCATCCAGTGTCATGCTCTGCTCGATCATGGATTTCAAGGGCACAATGAGTGACAGGGTGGCGCTCTTTTCATCAGACAGGACAGTGGTGGCTTTTTTTAGAGGTTTAAGAAGGTTTACTATTTCTTCTGCATCAGTGATGTCGTTGCTGTCCAGAGTATCAAGTTGACGGGCATTTTTGTGCACCTCTGTGCTTAAGAGAGCTGCCGTTATAGCCGCTTGTTGCTCGAGATAGCGTTCCAGCATATCCATGGAGCTGTTCCATCGTGTTACCTCTTCCATGATAAGCCTATGTGATGCGATCTCAAGCATCTTTTGCTTTTCTGCGAGCACAGCTGTTGCTGTGGCACTGCGGTGAAAGAAAGCCACAACTTTTCTGATGCGAGAAACATTTAAACCTGCTTGCGATTCAAGATTCAATATGTGCTTGAAACACTTACTGTATTGACCCAAATATAAGATGATGTTTTTTTCTTGGAAATACGTCTGAAAAAACACACACGTCGTCTTATATTCAGGGTCTAGACTTTGACATGTCAATAATACACCCACAACAATAGGTGGCGCCAATTACGCATAAAACGAGCGTGCCATGAAATACGTAATGTAATGCGTGTTGTAAAGATCGCGAGTAAAAACAAAAGCTTACAGCTGCACGAGTCGTGACGGTCACGTTAGCCTGTTGGGACCAAACTCTCTTTGTGATTTTAGACAGTACCCAGATTTGAAGACTACGTTAAGATTTAACTTCTACTGTTAATAAGGTTTTGGTAGGCTACTGTTAAATGGATAGCCTAAATGTCCTAATTCAGATGGGCTACCGGTTTTTTAATGGTATATCAAAAAGTGTATATTTTTTAAATGTGATTGTTGGTACATTTTTACCAGTTTTTACCATACTTTCAAAAAAATTAAAATAGGAAAAATATGCAATATGAAAATAATTGAAGACAAAATGTGTTTTACTGAGAAAAAACAAGATTTTCAAAAGGTACATCTGGAAAAAAGGGGGTCGTCTTATATTCGGGCCAATATGGTAATATGCGGTGACAACCCGGCTTCTCTCACTGCCACCTCCATGTTGCATGCTTTGTCACTAACAACAGCAGTACTGAGGAGCCCTTTCAAGCTCCTACTCTTGTATAGCTGCTTTTAAAACTCCGGCTATGTTAGTTCCAGTGCGTGACTCAAAAAGAGGGCGAGTCTGAAGCACGAAACTTTTCATTTCCCACTCTATGGGAATAACATGCGCCGTGACTGTAATATAGCTCTGACAAGCCCGCAGAGTCCACCCGTCAGTCGTTATTGCCACATTCTCTGATTTTTTCAGACCGTCGACCACCTTTGCTTTAGCTTCGCAGTACAGGGCTGGAACTACCTCTTGACTGAAGTGCGGGCGTGACGGAATATGGTATCTGGGCTCCATTACTCCCAACCAATTCGCGAAATCCAACATTCTCGACCACAGAAAATGGTCTCATGTCTCTTGCAACAAAACTCCGATGCATCTGGTTATTTCTTGAGCTTTCGCACTTGACTGAGACCATGTTGCAGCAAAACTGCTTTGTATAGATGTTTGGCCTTCTTTCACCCTTTTTGTGGCAGGAGTTTGTTGTTGTGATGCCGTTTTAAATGGCACATCATATTCGAAGTGTTTGACGTTGTGTATGGCAGCCTTGTTTTACAGTGTTTACAAACAGTTTGTGTTTTGTCTGTAATTTATTTACCGTCGTCCTATCGCGTGACTGAAAAACCAAAAAGCTGCCAGACGTCGGGACTTATAAGAAGATGGGGCATCTTCAATTTCAGTTTCAGCCAAACTCATGTTCAGTTTGAGCGATTTCTGCAACTGCGAAGAAAGCACACGCGACGCTGTTGCAGAGTAGGTCACGTCGGCAGCTCAACCAATAGGATTAGACTGCCGTCATATCGTTAAAGTATCGCCACCACTCTACGATACATATCGTAACATTTTTGCATTGCGAAATATCGTACTGCGATATATCGTTACACCCCTAGTAACTGTACATACATTTCAGAATCAGAATTAGCTTTATTTGCCAAGTGTGCGCAAACACACGAGGAATTTGTTGTGTTTTAGAAAGCTCTTGACACCATGCATACATACATACCTATCTGACTGGCACAGACCTTTAATTAAGACTTAACAATAAATAATAATGTATATGAACCGAAGAGCAAACTGCAGGGGGTCCAGTAATGTCCTTCAAGTATGCCAACACGAGCCTCTCAAATGACTTCATGACCACAGATGTTAAAGCAACAGGTCTGTAGTCATTAAGTTCTGTGATTTTTGGTTTCTTGGGTACAGGGATGATGGTGGAGCATTTGAAGCAGGAGGGGACTTCACACAGCTCTAGTGATCTGTTGAAGATCGATGTGAAGATGGATGATAGCTGGACAGCACAGGCTTTGATGTAGGCTGGAGAGACACAGTCTGGGGCTTTGGCTTTCCTTATCTTCTGCTTCCTGAAGACTTTGCATACATCATCTTCACAGACCTTATGTGCAGGCTGAGAACAGTAGGGGGGAGGGTGTTGATGGCTGCGCTGTGAGACGGTCGGAGTGGGTGTGGGGTGTCAGACCAGTTTTTCAAACCTGCAGTAAGACTCATTCAGGTCTTCAGCCAGTTGTTGATTGGTCTCAGTGCTGGGGGATGGGGTCTTGTAGTGGGTGATGGCTTTCAGGCCTTTCCACTCTGATGTAGAGTCATTACTTGAAAGCTGTTTTTTAAGCTTTTCAGAGTAGTTTTAACTTTGCCACTCTTGTCTCCCTATTTAGTGTGTATTTGGCCTGTTTGTACAAGTCTTTGTCCCCACTACTTTAGGCATCCTCTTTGGCCTGGTGAAGCTGTTTGAGTTTTGCACTGAACCAAGGTTTGTCATTGTTAAATGTTAAATAAGTCCTGGTGGGAACACACACGTCCTCACAGAAACTGATGTAGGATGTCATGCTGTCGGTGAGCTCATCCAGATCAGTAGCTGCAGCCTCAAAAACACTCCAATCAGTAAGTTTGAAGCAGGCCTGTAAATCCTGCTCTGCTTCAACAGTTCATGTCTTTACAGTTTTTACTACAGGCTTAGCAGATTTTAGTTTCTGCCTGTAGGCTGGTAGAAGATGACCAAACAGTGATCAAGAGTCTCCAGAGGGCTCGGGGACGAGTGTATGCATCCTTTAAAACAGTGTAGCAGTGGTCCAGTATATTAGATATATAAGAGTCTGGATAACGCTGCTCTGTGTGTGTGATCTGATCAGCCAACAGTTGTAGCACCGCGCTCACACGCGCATCAGGAGGAATGTACACACTCACCAAAATAAAGGAGGAAAACACCAATGGTGAATAAAGAGGCTTACAGTTAATAAAGAGAGCTTCCAAATGTATGGATCCGTTCAGCCAGGTTTCCGTGAAGCAAAGCACAGCAGGTTAGAACGTCCTTGTTTGTGTGGTTAAGGAGTAGTAGTTCATCTGATTTATTTGCTAGGGAGCGGAGATTCGCCAGATGAATGCTCGAGTCCTAAAACCGCGCTGTCTTAACTTGCGTCGCCTGGAGCGCTTGTATAGTATCGCAGCTCCTCCGACTAAAATGTCCAGTAAAACTTCTGAATGTTCAAACATCTGCTAATTTATTGTGATTCTTGCATGAGAACGACTGAGCTGTTTGGCTCCTGAATCCTGAACGCAGCATAAAGCTCCTGGTCCTGAGGAAAATCTGCATCAAACATGTACAAGAGTTTATGCTGTGGACTCAACATATAGAAGCAAACAGAACCAGCATCCCGGTCCACGAACACACCCAGTTTTCTGACAGACTCTGATTGAATTGATACAGTTTTTTTGTTGTGATGAGCCACATTTAAATGATCTGACAAACATAAACTCCACGACATCTTATTGTGTCCCAGACATACTGCGTAACTCGCTCCCTTCCTCCCCATTTCCTTACAGGCCACGCCCACATACACGTCTGGGCCAATCACATCCACCACAAAGAAGCAGCGTCTAATCAGCGGCTGGCGGCTCAGGACCTGGTTGCACATGTCGAATCTCTCGCCGTTAGCAGGAAGCTGCTGTTTCTCTTTCTGACAAGTGACCACAGTGTTGTTCTCGCTCAGATAGAGGTATTCATTAGCCGTCTGAGGGTCAAAGGTGAGCGCTACCAAATCTAAAAGCAGAGATTTATCAGAAAACTTCAGCTTATATGTTCAATTCACATTTAGAAATTCCCAATGCATAACGTCTCAAAGCAGCTTCACAGAAGGTGAATGTTTTTATATTAAAATCTTTCTACAATTACCTAATGTCTATAATTACATATGATATAATAAGCACGAGTAACAAGTCTTTCAGCTGTCTCCAGCAGCACATGTGTGTGGGTAGAGGACAAAATCATCCATATGCATGTTTAAACTCACATTTATCCAGTCCTGGTTGGTCACGGCATTCTCCTCCAGAGGAAATACTATTTAGAGAATCACACCATTATAAAACATGAATGGATAGTCCCATTACAGAATGTACAACACATATACTTGTAACAATTTCCAAATACTGTGTCTGATTCAAATTTGTTAGCAAAATGTTTCTGAACAAATCTGGTACAGTCCTGTTGAGTTTCCTGCACTGATCTGTGTTACGCATTCACTGTAGTCTCGTTCTAATAGTAGAGACATGACTGCTGTGGTAGTTTTAACTAAAACCTACCTATTGAACCTTCTGAGCAATAATGCTAGATGATGTTTATGAATGGTAACCACCAACTGGTTTAACAATGTAACCTGTCAAAGTCCTCACTACTAGTCTCACGGATGAAGTGGATCAACCTACAAGCTACAGTACCTCAGTGAGGACAGATCATGCTGTAGATTCTGCTGTCCGATGTTTCCAAAATCATTATAGCGCAGGTCCAGCTCTCTTAGATATGAAGAATTGACTTTCAAAGATGACATCAGCTGATAAACTCCTCCTTTAATTTGACAGCCTGAAAGCCTGTAAAGCAAATCCTCTTTATCTATGTGTGTTTGGAATCAGAGATAAATGAGACAAATGATGTCTGTGGTTAGTTTGACTTACTTCAGAACTTCAAGATGACAGTTTGGGCTCTTCAGTCCATCTGAAATAACTTCCACTCCTGGATCCTGTAGAGGATTGTCGCTGAGGTCCAGGACTCTCAGATTCACGTTTTCTCCAGAGAGCACATCCCTGATCTGCTCCATGTCCTGACTCTGGAAGTTATTGTGGCTGAGGTTCAGAATCTGAATCAGGCAGTTGGGAGCACAGAGCGCCGTGGAAAGCTGCTGCAGTGCGGACAGACCCAGAGCATTGTGACTCAGGTCGAGATGAGTCAGGTGAGAGTTTGGTGATGTCAGGTAACGCGTCAGGATCCCACAGTGCTGCTCTGTAAATCCGCTTCCCTTGAGCCTGTCAATATTGCAATAAAACTGTTACGATTTAGCATTAAAACATTACAAGCTTGCCTTTAAACTGTTAAAAACTTGCATTGAAACACAATCTTGCATTAAAGGGTTAGTTCACCCAAACATTAGCCCATAAATTACTCACCCTCAAGTCATCCTAGGTGTAAGATAATGTCTCGTTCGTCTTTCAGACGATCCAGCGGAGTTATATTACAAGGTCGTTGATACGCTCATGCGTTTAATGGCACGCGGGGTTTTGCTGCTTTCATCCAAAAGAAGTGAAATAAAAAGCGCCCATCCATAATAAAGAGTGTCTCACACGGCTCCGGGGGGTGAACAAAGGTCTTCTGTAGCGAATCGATGCGTTTTTGTAAGAAAAATATCCATATTCAAAACGTAATAATCACTTCAATGTAGCTTGCGCTCACTGTTTTACACTGAAGCAGCTCCAGAAGGATGACGTATGAGGTCTGCGCTGCGCATGCACCGTGAGTCTCGTGAAAACCAGCGTTTGTTAACAGGAGCAAAGGAAGCAAAGTTTCCTTACTTTAGCAAAGGAAAACCAGTCTCCTCTTGGCTTATATCGAAATCCACCGAAATTCTTCTTTACAAATCCTCGTTTAGTACTTCTAATTAGTGACCGTTGTTTTGTTTTGATCTCTCCGCTGCGCTTCCGCATTCGTCCCTTCTACCTGCATGCGCAAAATCGACCGTCATACCGCCGCTGCTTCTGTTTACAACTGCTGGCGCAAGCTAGATTAAGTGATTATTACGTTTTGAATATAGACATTTTTCTTACAAAAACGCATCGATTCGCTACAGAAGGCCTTTATTCACCCCCCGGAGCCGTGTGAGACACTTTTTTTTATGGATGGCCGCTTTTTATTTCACTTCTTTTGGACTGATGCATGCAACACCCACTGAGTGCCATTAAACAGCTTGAGAGATCGAAGATAATTTTTAATATAACTCTGACTGGATTCGTCTGAAAGAAGAAAGTCATACATACCTAGGGTGCCTCGGGGGGTGAGTAATTTATGGGCTAATTTTCACTTTTGGGTGAAGTAACCCTTTAAAACTCTGCTATGATTTCAATTAAAACGGTTACAATCTTGCATTAAAACTGTTATGATTTCACATTAAAACTGTTACAATCTTGCATATAACTGCTGCAATTTTCCTTTTAAACTGTTACAGTTTTGCATTTCACTGTTACAGTTTTACATTAAAACTGTCACAATCTTGCATTACAACGGTTACAATCTTGAATTTAACTGCTGCAATTTTACTTTTAATCTCCGTTATATTCAAATTGGACTGGGAATATTTCATGAAACATTCTGAAGAGCCTACAGTACTTACAGAGCCTTTCTGAAGTGTGTGATGGCTGGGGAGAATCTCTGAAACCCGTCTAAGCGGATGTTGTATTTCCTGAGGTCAAACTCATCGTGTTTCGTATCTGACATCACAAACTGGTGAGCCAGAAGTGTGCACTGGAACGGTGTGAGGGGCTCTTTGCACTGCGAGCGTTCAAGCTCATGCATTTCCTGTAAAACTGACTGGTTCTTGAGCTCCACCAGGCAACGAACCAGACCGATGCATCTCTCAGAAGACAGACCTTGCCTCTTCAAAGACTTGATGTACGTGGCCACTTTTCTGTGATCATCTGAACTACTGCTCCCGACTAAAGGCAGGAATCCTTCAAGTAACTGTCTGCTGGAATAACAAGAAATCCCAAAGACAAAACAGTTAAAGAGGTCCAAGTGTCCATTTTTGCTTTCCAAGGCCTCATCAATCAAATTTTTGAGAAAATCACACAAAGTTGACTTCTGCTTCTTTTTAGCTGTAATCAATTCCAGGGAGCCTTGATCTCCTGATAGAAATTTTTGAAGCGCAAACATGGCTGCAAAGAATTCCTGGACACTGAGATGGACAAAGCTGAAAAGTTTGCTCTCGTAAAACAGACATTTGCGCACTAAGATACAGGTAATGACGCCGGGATACTGAGACGCTTCTTCAACAGTGATATCATATTTCTTCAAGTCTTCTTCTCTGAAGATAGCATTCTGTTCCTTCAGCTGCCTGTATGCCAGCTCTGCCAGTTTCATAATCACTTCTTTATGTTTCTGGAGAGCGTCTTGCTGTGACAGCTCTTCCACTTGATATTTCTTGTGGCTCAGTCCACTCTGAATGAGCAGATAGTGGATGTACATTTCTGTCAGATTCGATGGTACATTTCTATCTTTATTCCGATTTTCGATGATGACTTTGAGAACAACCGATGAAATCCAACAAAACAGAGGTATGTGGCACAATATCCACAGGCTCTTTTGAGACTTTAGGTGACAGATAACTTCTTCGGTTAGCTTTGTATTCTCAAACTGCCTCTCGAAGTACTCCTCCTTTTGCTCATCTCTGAATCCTCTGATATGCGTGATGTACCCCTTTCGGAAGATCTCAGACGGAAGCTGTCCAGCTGCGACGGGACGGCTGGTGATCCACACGTGAGCGGATGGGAGAAGTTTTCCTCGCAGAAGGTTTACCAGAAGGACGTCCACTGTGGCTTCTTTGGTCACATCCGACAAAAGGTCGTTAAACTTCAAAACCTTTTTATATTCATCCAGACCATCTAAGATGAACAGAACCTTCCTATTGCAGATCCATTCAGTGATCTGTTTTGCCTCTCTAAACTCAGGGTAAAACACACAGATCAGGTCAAAAAGACTCTGCTTTTCTTCCTCAAGCCAGTTCAGCTCTCTGAACGGGAAGAGAAACACAAACTCCAGATCTTGGTTTGATTCTCCGCTTGCCCAGTCGAGGACAAACTTCTGCACGGTGAACGTTTTCCCAATTCCAGCAATTCCTTTGGTCAGAACGGTCTTTATGGTTCTGTTCTCATCTGTGGGCGGTTGAAGGATTTGATTGTAGTTTATGTCCGTCGGTGCTGATGTGTTTAAATCATGCGTCGTCTCGATCTGCCAGATCTCATGTTCTCTGTTGATGGGGTCCGACTCGTCATTGATGATAGACAGTTGTGTGTAGATCTTGTTCAGAGAGACCGACTCCTTGATTCCTTGCAAAATCTGCTCAGAGTCACTCCTCATTTTTGATTTCATTCTATTCTTTACTTTCTGAAGAACTTCTAAACATCAGGACAAAGTTGGAAAGTCATATCATTAACAGGAGCATCACGCTTATGAATAAACAGTGTTCTACAACTATTCTTACCATGTTTGTTTACTGAGGTAGAGTGGGACGCCTGTGGCTTAAAAAAACAAACATACATAAATATATGCAGTATAACATACGCAAAATCCATATCATAAACAAGAGTCTGCTGGAATCACAGTGTTCATCCAAGGCCACAACAATCACACAAATTAGACTTTGACCTCTTTTTAGCTGTAATTCATTTCTGTAATCATGATTTCTTGATAGGAAATTTGGGGGAACCCCCCCCCTTTCCCCTATGTCGTTCCAAAACTTTACGAGTTTCTTTCTTCTGCTGAACACAAAAGATGTTTTGAAGAATGTTGGGAACCAAACAGTTGCTGGTAGCCATTGACATCCATAGTGTGTTTCCATATAATGGAAGTAAATGGCTACCATCAACTGTTTAGTTCCTAACATTCTTCAAAATATCTTCTTTTGTGTTCAGCAGAAGAAAGAAACTCGTACAAGTTTGGAATGACTTCAGGGTGAGTAAATGACAGAATTTCCATTTTTGGGTGAATTATCACTTTAAATGTGTAACTCTACAAAATGTACATTACAGTATTTTAATGGTCAGACACTCACCACATGTTGGTTCATGATAACGTCACCAAATATGGTGTTTTTTGCCATGTTTGGAGCAAATGCTGTACAACCGTCCTTCTGGTCAATTGCTAAGTTACACTGATTTGGGGTCTGAATCGGCAGTTGTCCACGTGATACAGAATTATTATTATTATTATAATTATGTTGGGGAAGACTGTTATGCTTTTGAACTCTCATGTGTCCAGACTGTGTTTGAACGCCGTCAACATCTGTTTAAAAATAAATAAATAAATAAAATACATAAATATCCAAAACGGTGTAAATATTATAGTAAAACATATTGAAGACTGAGAAACATAAGGAAATTATACATCTTGTATGTCTGGTATGCATCTTTTTTCCGATTTTCTTCAGCATGCACTTGACCCTTTTTAATACTTCTTTCTTTCCACGCTCTTTTAGTAGGGCCTCTGTGGTGTCTTCCAAACTCCTTGTTGT
This sequence comes from Sinocyclocheilus anophthalmus, assembly GCA_018155175.1. Classification (NCBI taxonomy): domain Eukaryota; kingdom Metazoa; phylum Chordata; class Actinopteri; order Cypriniformes; family Cyprinidae; genus Sinocyclocheilus; species Sinocyclocheilus anophthalmus. The sequence goes on along the minus strand of JADLZN010009256.1, from coordinate 137,594 downwards.
TCTGCAGCGGTGTGAAGAAAAAGATAGAGTTATATGTTCATGTACAAAAGCAAAAATTGTGTTCAAAATAAAGGTTGATGGCAGTATTCATAACACCTGCAAGCACATCATTAACAAACCTGATCACCATGGACTCATCATCAGTCTTCATTTATCATGCGTGAGACCCAAGCTCAAATCCTGACTTTATACAATTTATTTATAGGCCAGATAACATAACCCATAACCATAGCTCATAAATATGGCAACAACAAAAAGGCAACTAGTTGGAGAAACGGCATAACCAGAAATAACCATGCCAAAAATGCCATTTATTCTCAAAGTTTTGAGCTACACAAAGAATTATATTCTGAGTGTGTTACAGTTGTTTTGATGTCTCTTGGCGAAATGGTCATCGAGTTTAATGGAATTAGAATATTACATACATTTACACAGCTAACAAATACAATGTAAATACCATAAAAAGAGCTTTGTGTCATGAAAGGGATCTTTTTTAGCAAAATATCAATGTCAGGTAAAACACTGCTAAATCCCAATCGAACTGGCTAAATAGACTACGTACAGTATTATCTTCTGGTATGGACTAGCAAATCATTTTTGTTATCAATAAATTGGTCAAACGGTTCTCGGAATGATTCGAATCGTTCAGAGCCTATTTTCCTATTGAGATTCATTGTTATGCTGTACACACACGCTATATAAACGTTAAAGGTTCGATTATCGCATCGTAATCGCAAAATGGCTACCTGTTCAAGAGCTTGTCGAGTCTCTTCTTTAATAAAGAGAGGGTCTTCTCGTCCAGATCTTTGGTGATCGTCTTCACGCGCTCCATCACTGCACGTCCGTGTGACGCAGCTGCTCTGTGTGTCTAACCGTTCAAGTTTCAAACTGCAAAAGCGCGCCAAACAGCAACGCGCCAGATGAGGAGAATCTTCGTGAGGTATTGAGCTGGCGCGCGAAAAAAACAAAAACGCTTTCGATTCACACAAAACAAAACAAAGCAGATACTTCAGTTATACTCCCGTCTTTCAGTTTCTGATGACTCCCGCCATTATGATTATGTTATTCCTATATGACTATGTTTTTCGGAACATAATTTAATATTAGACGAGTTTATGGCTTTAGTGTTTTACACTTTGAGACTTAAAAGCTTTATTATGATGTTAGATTAGATAGCCTATTTATATTATATTATATGGCATTGTAATTTTATTTAAGCGAATTTCGTCCAACTGCTCTTTTCTGAATATGCCATTTGTATTCTTTGCTAAAGTAAAACTGGTGTTTTTATATGAGCAGTATTATTTGTTGGGAAGGATGACATTAAATCGAATAATAAATTGAATTAAATTGTAATGTAGACATGCATCTTCTGTTGAAACAATGTGTATTGTGAAAAGCGCTATACAATGTTTTTAAATTGAATTGAAAAGGATGATCTTAAGTATACTAAAACTACAAAACACAAGTCAAGCATAATGTGTGTAAGTTGCAGGGCAAGACAAGTGATTTTACTGCATATTTACTACAGCTTATTCTTCAGCTCCTCTAAACACCGCAGAGCACAATTATACAGAAGTCTATTTTTAATAACTTTACAATTTTGCAAATCAAGCGCAAACTGAATGTGAGGTCTGTATTACGCAGAGTTGACCAGCAGTGCTTGGTGTTTTCTGCAGTGACCAGCAGATGGCGACACAGGACACTCACTACTCATCTGCTACGCGCATGCGCACTTGGACGCACTGGATGGAACGGAGCAGATTTGGCTCCACAGAGAGTGAACCAGCTCCAGGGTTATTGTAGTCTATTAACTACTTATGGAAGCCTGTTTCCTCCATTGATTAAAAAATGAGTTTTTGGCTCAAGGTCTGCATTTAAAGTCACAGCAGAGGTGTTCAGCTGGGATTAGGATTTGGCTTTCTGCAGACCAGTCCAGTTCTTCCACGCTGACTCGATCAATCTTTTATTTAACCTTGCCTTATACACAGAGGCATTGTCGTGCTAGAATACAAAAGGGGGGGTGGTTTGGGGGTTTGGTGGGTGGTGTCTGTTCAAAACACGATTTGGTATAAATTGAAGCACACAATTCCCTAGAATAGCATTATATGCTTAAACATTAAGATTTGTACGCGTGGAAATGACTAAAGTAGTCAAACCTGTTCATTAGAAGGGGGTGCCAATACTTTGGGCAGTATAGTGTATGTTTGGTGCGGTAGGGGCCAGACCCCATATTCTTTCATAGGGCCCAAAATTGCTAGCGGCGCCACTGGATGGAGGTGGGCATCTGTCACTATTCTGTCTACAGTATTGGAATTTCTTTTCTCTATATTTTATTACCATATTGTATTTTTTATTTATTGTCTATTCTCTCTATTATTAGTGTTTTATTAACGTGTATACTTAGATATATCTGTTGCAGTATGTTTGTACTTTCTGGATAGGATATCCATAGGATGAAACATGGGCAGATCTAAATTTAATGTCGCAATCGACACTTTTAATTTCATTTTTATTCTGCTCAACTATTTAATAGAGATCATTGAGAATATGATCAATATAATCTGATTTAACCACTACTCATTACCCATTATTTTATTTATTTATTTATATTTTACTGTCTTAAGACATACCCAACCAAATGGTTCAACTCTCATTTTATGGAAAAGTTAGTGAAACTAATCTAAAATTGACTATTGAATATTGAAAACTGACTAACAGACCTACATTTCACTTATTTCATGATATACATGCTGAAATAATTTTATTAGTATGATTTTAACTGGTTTAATGTTCAATTGCCTTGAGTGATTGATCCTACAAACTCCATATGATGATATTAAGGCTTGTTTTGTGCTCACATATTGACCTCTGTTATCTGAAAAAGCCATTTCTCTAGAGTCTTATGTGATGAATGCGTCTGTGAAGGGCCCCTCCGCTCCTCCAGGGGCCGTTTGGCCCTCGCTGATGATCAGACCCAGACTCGAGGCTGGATCAACCCATGGACTCAATTAGATCTGATGAAGCACTGAGAACATCATTTCATCATGTGTGGAAAAACAAACGCAAACACACATTTACATTCACACTTTACACTTCATTATGGCACGAGGCGGATCAGAACTCACACGTCTCATTTGTAGATCAAACTATACGAGGGAGGAACTGTCAGGACACGTCCACTGCGGAGTAAAGACGGGGAATAGAAGTGCTAATTTTAGTCGGATGTTTCGTCCCCTCAGGTGCAGCGAGCTCCTGAATTAGACGAGAGTCGCAAATAGAAAAGAGCCTCCTAGAAATGAGAGCTGGAAACTTCGGGGGCTGGATATGCGCGCAGGGAACGGTCTGAGGAAAAACCCCGTCCGAGAGCGACGGATGTGAGTGTGGAGCTGTTCTGAGTCTGACGGGATTCACGGAGAAGCTCAGATGAGTGATCTGGGGTCAGGGATGTGGGGAATGCGCTGGAGCTGGTTATCTTTAGTACCCCCTGCTCAGTGTGTTATGTGCTCAATGAGGGGAATGAGCAGAGCTGAATGCTCATGAACATTAGCAGCAAACTGAGCTCTACACGACAGCCACCTCAACCATTATTGTTTTTTTTTTTTTTTTTTTTTTTTTTTTTTTTTTTGGTTTCAGGCCCCACCATAGCACAGAATCTGCACTTGTTAAAATTACAAATGACTTGCTTCTTGCGTCAGACCAAGGCTGTGTCTCATTGCTAGTTTTACTTGATCTTAGTGCTGCATTCGATACTATAGATCATGACATACTCATAGATCGATTACAAAACTATACAGGTATCCAAGGGCAGGCTTTAAGATGGTTTAGATCCTACCTGTCCGATCGCTACCACATTGTTCATTTAAATGGGGAGTCATCTCAATTATCACCAGTAAAATATGGAGTGCCACAAGCATCTGTCCTAGGTCCTCGGCTATTCTCGATATACATGTTGCCCCTTGGTAATATATTATTAGAAAACACGGGATTAGTTTCCACTGTTATGCCGATGATACTCAACTATTTATCTCAACAAGACCAGATGAAACTTCAAAATTATCTAAGCTAACAGAGTGTGTTAAAATGTAAAAGATTGGATAACCAATAATTTTCTCCAATTAAATTCAGATAAAACAGAGATCTTACTTTTTGGACCAAAAGACAGTACACAATCTCTTGTATTACAATTTGCTGTAATGGATGTACGGTTACTTCCTCTACAATCAAAAATCTGGGAGTTATATTAGATAGCAACTTGTCTTTTGAAAATCATATTTCCCATGTTACAAAAACGGCAGTCTTCCATCTTAGAAACATTGCCAAGTTACGAAAAATGATACCTGTTTCTGATGCAGAAAAGCTAGTCATGACCTCTAGACTGGACTATTGTAAAGCACTGCTAGCTGGTTGTCCTGCATCTTCAATAAACAAGCTACAGATAGTCCAAAATGCAGCAGCTAGAGTCCCTTACCAGGTCAAGAAAATATGATCAAATTACCCCAATTTTACAGTCTCTGCAATTTTACTGACATATTAAGTTCCGTATCAGTTACAAAATATTATTACTTGCCTATAAGGCCCTTAACACATCCACACACACACACACAACAACATTATATATATACACACACACACACACACACACACTCACAATATTCTTTCCCTAGATGTTAGCTATGACATTCATGAGGGCATCCTGGGCACTCTTACGTGTGTGTGTGTGTGTGTGGGGTGTGTGTTTGTTATATTAGCTGTAGCTATGGTATTGTGGTCTCTCCTCCCCACTGCGCCCTTCACCCGTCCATCTCTCTCTCTCTCTGTCTGTCTATTCGCTCTCTGAATGTGACTGAATCACAGCAGCAGACGCTCAGGAGGAGAAGAGAAGCAGCGTGAGATCAGAGGAGTTGAGGTTAGACGCTTCACATGCTGCCGTGCTGCGATCGCTGTGTGTGTGTGAGTGGGGTGTGTGTGTGTGGGGGGCTGTGTGTGTGTGTGTGTGAGTGTGAAAGAGAAAGAGAGTGTGTGTGTGTGTATGAGTGAGTGAGTGTGTGTGTGTGTGTGTGCTTGTGTGTGAGTGTGTGTGTGGTGTGTGTG
>JADLZN010009256.1:112500-130000 GCA_018155175.1 Sinocyclocheilus anophthalmus | reverse complement strand
CAGACCAAAAAATCAGTTCAGCTAATTGACAAGGCAACATTTCTCATTTATCTCAAAACTGAAACCAAATTAATAAAAACACACCTGTAAACACCAAAGAGAATCAAGTTGACAAAAACAACACAAAATTACTCAAACTTATTATATAAATTATATATATATATATAAAATCAAAATATAACACAAACTCTAACAGTCTCTGTATGATACTGAAATAAGTGGAGCATCGTCACACTGAGCTGAATAATAACTCTGTTGTCTTCTGTAGAGCTGGATTTATTTGATATGCATCTGATATTTTCCCTTCTATCACTGTGAATCTGTCCTGTATAAAGCGCTGTAGTGACCGAGAGCTGTGTACAGGGTAAGATCAGCTGTGTTTAATGCAGAGTCGGTGGTTTTGTTGTGAGTTCTTCTGCACATGGACTGAAGCTCCCGCTCGACGGATCCAGGGCTCGGGTTGCAGGCTTGGGAAAGCAGCGTGTGTGAGAGATGGACGAGACACTGATACGCGCTGGCCGAGATCCCGTCATTCCACAAACAAGCTCAAACTCATTGCCACTGAACTGTAAATGTGCTTCCAGAGCGAGTGCATGCATCCACACAATCAGAACCGACAGAGGAGCGTTCATAATCGACTGAGATCCAGACACTCAGACCTGCCGGGGTGAAAAGCTGAGCAGATCCGAGTCCAGAAGCGAGTAGATCAGGATTATTAGCAGTGATTCATCTTCTCGTGTGTTTAACGGCTTCATCTCGTCCAGATGAAGGGATATTTGAGTGAGGAGCACCTTCTATATGCTGTTTCTATGACCAACATGCAAGTTATGGCTTTTGACAACACGAACACGTCACACATGAGAGTCCAAAAGACTGAGAAGACTTTATTAATGTGAGATTCAAACTTAATATGAACCTGGAAGGTGTCTGTTTAAAAAATACAAAATTATGTAAAATGCATCATACATCTTTCATATAGTGCTGGATTTCTAATAAATGACTAATCATATGTAAGTAAATGAGAGTCATTGATCATGTGTCTCTTTGTACAGACGGTCGGATTATAGATCAAGATTCTCATTTGATTATCAGGTTTAGTTCTTGTAGCCCAGTCAGTATTTTATTTATTTGTAATTATTTAATTTATTTTTATGAATTATTTAATTTTTTAATTATTATTTAAATTATTATTATTTTTTTTAGATTTATAATTTTGTAGCTGTATTTATGTAATAAGTAGCTATTTTAAATAGACTCTCTATAATATCCTAGCAACCACCCTAGCAACTGCATAGCAACACCTGCCACCCCCAGAACACCTCTAACAGTTGCATGCAACATCTAGAATCTCCAAACCACAGCCCCGCCTCTCAAAAACCCAAAACACCCTAGCAACACCTTAGCAACCACCCATAAGCTTTTTAAAACTACCTCTTACTCACAGCTTACACCTACCTAAATCTTCAAACTATTAAATCTATTTTAAACGCTCAGGACAGGCTTACTCACACCAACATGAGAAATGAGAACCCATGTTTTCAGTGGTTGCTAGGGTGTTGCTATACGGTTGCTTGGGTGTTGTCTTGACAAACTTGATCTAGTTTGACTTGATGTACCAAAATAACTCTAAAACTGAAATAAAAATGTATAAAAACTATATAGACATATTTAAACAAAAGCTAATAAAATACAAAAGCACACAACAAAATGACTAAAATAACTTTGAATAAAATTAACAGAACATGTATCTCGGATCTACAATAACATGTCCTCAGGGGGGGGGGGGGGTGATCATCTTGTGTTTTAACTGGTCTAATCTGGATATTGTGAGAGGGTCACTATGGTAACGGGGATGTCGTGGGCTGTTTTGTGTGGTTGTCCCAGCAGCAGCAGCAGCAGCAGCAGATCCGCAGCAGCAGCAGCAGCAGTGTATGGTCTGTGTTCTTCAGATAGTCGTCCAGCACTCGGGTCAGCTGCCCTCTGTGTTAGATCAGGGATCAGTTTCCAGCGCTCTATATATAGTGTTCAGAGGAGCAAACGCTCCACGAGCATCTCGCACATTGATTAGCTGAGGCTTATTCTGGATAATGAGATTTATGCAGCATGTGTTCTGTTCTTCTTACTGCTGGTTTTCTGAGGAACTCGAGATGAAACGTCTGACCATCCTAGAATCAGTGTGTGAGTTGTATGTGTGTGTGTGCGCGTGTTAGTGTGTGTGTGTTTGTGTGTGTGTGAGTGAGAGTGTGTGATTTGTATGTGTGTGTGTGAGTGAGTGGGTCAGTTGTGTGTGTGTGTGCGTGTGTAGGTGAGTGGTGAGTGTGTGTGTGTGTGTTGTGTGTGCGTGCGTGTGAGTGAGTGTGTGAGTGAGAGCGTGTGAGTGAGAGTGTGTGTGAGTGAGAGAGAGTGAGTGTGAGTGTGTGTTTGTGTGTGTGTGTGTTTGTTTTTGTTTGTGTGTGTGTGTGTGTGCGTGCATGTGTGTGTGTGAGAGTGTGTGTGTGAGTGAGTTGTGTGTGAGAGTGAGTGTGTGAGTGTGTGTGTGTGTGTGTGTGATGAGTGAGTGAGCGGTGTGTGAGTTGTGGGTGTGTTTGAGATTGGGGTGTGTAAGAGTGTGTGTGTGGTGTGGAGTGAAGTGGAGCGTGTGTGTGTGTGATGTGTGTGTTTGTGTGATTTGTGTGTGTGTGTGTGTGAGCGTGAGTGGTGTGTGTGTGTGTGGAAGAGTGTGTGTGTGTGTGTGTGTGTGATGAGTGAGCGTGTGTGTGTGTAGTTGTGTGTGAGAGTGTGTGGTGTTTTTTTGTGTGTGTGTGTGTTGTGTGTGTGGTGTGTGTGTGTGAGAGTGAGTGTGTGTGTGTGACAGTGTGTGTGTGTGTGTGTGTGAGAGTGAGTGTGTGTGTGTGTGTGTGTGTGTGCGTGTGTGTGTGTGTGTGAGAGTGAGTGTGTGTGTGTGTGAGTGTGTGTGTGTGTGTGTTGTGTGTGATGTGAGTGTGTGTGGTGTGAGTGGAGTTTGGTGTGGTGTGTGTGAGAAGTGAGTTGTTTTGGGTGTTGTGTGCGTGAGAGTGTTGTGTGTGTGTGTGAGAGAGTGTGTGTGTGTGTGTGTGTGTGTGCAGTGTCACATGTTTGGTCTGCACATATTCATTAATGTATGTCATTCTCCAGCTGCTGAAGTATCTGTGTGTTGATTTCTTAATATCTCATGAAATCATTTCGGTGTGCATTTGAGTGTCATTCCAGCCGTCTCATTGAAATGCCGCCACATCAACATGTCTTACAGTATGAGTTTCCCTCGTCTGGATAAATTTACCTGCTGTGACTGCACATGACGGGCTCTAATTGGTCAAAATGCCGCTCATAGTGTGCTGATCATAATTTCCTTTGTTAGCAGCCGGTCTCTGGGGATCCGAGGCCTAAATCTGGCCAGCGGGGTTCGGCGTGTCAGCGCGGCCTTGTTCCCCTCTGGCATTCGTCAGATGACAGCAGCAATTATCAAACTATTTTCTGTCTTTGACCCGCAGCTCTGTGACGCACGAGGAGCCGCAGGAGCACACGGTCGGTCCAGCCGCGGCCTGCATGAACCACACACACTGAGGTGAGTTTCACCAGCGCTCACACCCGCTCTCATCCGCACGCTACGAGTGATCACTGATCAGAGGAGACTATGTGTGTGCTGTCTGTGAACCCACAGATCTGCTGCATGTGTCAACATGTGCGTCATACAGCGGAATACTGTATCCCACAATGCACTGCACTCCACCTGACCTTCCATTGCCAGTGTGAACACTAAAGGCCCACACCGCCAACCAAAACTATAATGATAACTGTAGCGATAACTAAAACATTAACTATGATGATAACGATAACTGTAACGATAACTATATTAGCGTCCACACCAGTAGACAGTAACGTTCTATTTATTTGAATCGCGCTGCAGTTTTGTCGTCTGTCACTTTAAATGCTCGAGCTCTTTAAAGCAGGATGGGTTCTGATCTGCTGTCAGTGTTTTTTATCATTATATGCTGCAGATGTAGTGTGCATTATGCAGTGCTCTCGTGTCTCGTGTCATTGTGTGCAGTCCTCATTTTTTCAGCGCTTTCTGAATGAAATGCTAAACGCTTGAGATTGATTTCCGTCTGGATCAATACACAGCAGAGTGTTTTTAAGAGCAGGCAGATGTTCCTGCAGACGGAGCTGATCAATGAGGAGACCGATCATCGGTTTACTTCTGCTGCGATCCCTTCATGACCTATTGATCGGACGACTGACTTGCTCTAGTTACACATGAACTAGGCTAAAGGCTAAAGCAGCCATCTGCATCTGTACTGCTGGAATATATCTGTGATCATGCAAGTAAAGCAAGTCCACTCAAAATAACTCATCTAATAGATCATTTGCAGCAGTGACAGTGTAAAATAGCCAATAAGATGCATTCTAAATAAACCTAATTTGCATATTAAATAGGAGTGTTTGTGCTGTAAAGTCAAGTCAGTTTTATTTGTGTCACTTTTCACACACTCACACTCTCTCTCTCTCTCTCTCTCTCGCTTCTCTCTCTCTCACCCACACAACACACCACACCTCGCTCTCTCTCTCTCTCTCTCTCTCTCACACACACACACACACACTCGCTCTCCTCTCTCTCTCTCTCTCTCTCTCTCTCACACACACACACACACTCTCTCTCTCTCTCTCTCCTCTCCACCAAACACACAACACACACTCGCTTCTCTCTCTCTCTCACACACACACACTCTCTCTCTCTCTCTCTCTCTCTCTCACACACACACACACACACACAACTCTCTCTCTCTCTCTCTCTGTTGCACGCTGGGAGTCGGGTGAGAGTGGTGTTGGTGAGAGCTGTTGTGTGGTGAGAGTTTCTAAATCTACTTTCCTTTTTTTTCCCTTTCTCTTTCTCAAAATTGTATGGTTTGGAAAGCGTACATTTGAAAGAGCATTGTCTTTGGGTTGTGTGGTAGGATGGCGTCTTTCGCCGAGACGCCATCATTATCTCTTCGTAATGGTTTCAGGTGTGCTCCTGAGGGCAATGCCACAGTGGAAGATGTGCTTGTTGTGGTTGGGGATCAGATTGGTCCTGAAAATATTTTGTCTGCGTCGCGTATGAATAAAGCTGTTGTGGTATTTTTGAAAGAACAGAATTTAGTCAATCGTTTACTAGTGAGTGGTCTCGTTATTAATGAGGCTTTGGTACAACTTTCTCCGCTTTACGCACCGTCCACAAAAGTTACAATTTCAAATGTCCCACCATTCGTATCTGATGAAGTTTTACAGCGCGAATTGGCACGATTTGGCAAGGTTGTTAGTCCTTTTAAAACGATCTCGCTTGGCTGTAAACATCCCTCGTTGAGACACGTTGTGTCTTTTAGGAGGCATGTTTTTATGATGTTGGAGTCTAATGATAACACATTGGACATAAACTTTCGTGTGAAACATGAGGGAGGCTCGTATATGGTGTATGCGACCACCGGCAGTGTGCGATGTTTTGAGTGCGGAGACATCGGACACAAGCGTCTTGCGTGTGAGTTTTTTTTTTTTGGGAGTGTCCGCACAAGAGAACAGGTGCAGAGAGCGCGGCAGGGTCAAGGGTTGATGCTTCAGATCACACCGAAGATCTGGCTGAGGCAGTTCGAGATGACGCTGTTCCAATTGTTGAGGTGAGTGCTGTTAATGCTGATGCTGTGTTATCTGCTGAAGATATCGAGTTTGTTCCCTCAGTCTCTAATGCTGTTTGTGCTGATGGTGAGGTGGCAGTAAATGTGGAATCTGGTGTTAGTGCAAACGGTATAGTGTGTGATGTTAAAACTGATGAAGCAGTCCCTAGTACTAGTGGCGATAAAAAGTTGGAAAATAAGGAGTGTGTAAAAGAAGCAAGTCAAGGACAATTGTGCTATGATGTTGTAAATAATGAGGAAATGGAGGATGTGTTGTCTGATGATTTTGAGTCGCAGGAAGATTCGCAGTGTGATTATGGTCATTCTCAGGAAACTGTACTCGGCTCAGTTCGAGCTGATTTTTCAGGAGGCTTTAACAAAGACTCATTGTATAGCTTAGAAGAGATCAACAGTTTTCTGGATGAAACTTATGGCAAACAGGTTAATATAAAAGAATTCTTTCCTGATATAGACAAGTTTGTTGAGTCTGTTACCTTTTATCAGAGAAACGTAGGAATTGATGCGCTTAGTGAGAAGAAGCGTTTTAGGTTGAGAAAACATCTGACCACTATAAGAAAATGTAAAGAAATGGATAGGAAAAAAAAGAAGGCCAAAAGTCGTGTATTGTAATACGTTTAACATAATAATATACAATGCATCACACGGTGTCTTTTCTTTGCTTTTTCCTCTTGCTTTTTGTCCTAATCTTAACTTTTTCTGTGTGTATGGAAACTTTAAAGATAGGTTCTCTAAATATTAATGGTGGGAGGGACAGCTCGAAGCGTGATCTTGTTAAATTGTTGAACAGAAGAAGTTTAATATTGTTTTCTTACAAGAAACGCATAGTGATGTTGTAAATGAATCTGAGTGGAATTTGTGGTGGAAAGGACATAAAGTACTTAGTCATGGTACAAATCTAAGTGGAGGGGTGGCAGTTTTATTTTCCTCATCCTTAGACGTAATTATTGTAAAGGTAGAGGAACCAGTAAAAGGTCGTATTATTTTAGTTGAAGCTAAAATTCAAGGAATGTTTTTTTTCTTGGTAAATATTTATTCTCCAACGGTGGGGTTTTTTTGTGGGACCCTGAACGCCTTAAGATCTTTAATATTCTGAGTGGGGTTCTTAAAAAATGTTCTAGTGAAGGATATGTTGTTATTGGGGGGGACTGGAACTGTACTGTAAATTTCACTGAAGATCGAAACACTGAAGAACCTCACTTACAGTCTTCAAGCTCATTGTCTAAACTGATAAAAGATTTTAAACTCTTGGATATGTGGAGAATTAAACACCCTACTGGTAGACAGTACACATGGGTGAAGGCTTTTAATAATAGAGTCAGTGCTGCACGTTTGGACAGATTTTATGTGTCAGAATGTTTTAGTAATCGAGTAACAGATTGTTGTATTTGTCCTATAGGATTTTCAGATCATCATTTGATCTCTATGACAATTGTTATGTCTAAGTTACCCAAGAAGTCTTCATATTGGCATTTCAATGTTAAGTTGCTGCAGGATGCTGTTTTTTATGAAAATTTCAAATTTATTTGGGAATATTGGAGAGAGAAAAAAAGCAGTTTTGGAAAATTTAAAGCAATGGTGGGACATAGGCAAAATCCAAATAAAAATGTTTTGTCAACAGTATACAGTTAATTCTACTAAAAGAGTAAAGAATGTGATCGAGACCCTTGAAAAACAAATTAATATAATAGAATCTGAGTTGATGGATGCATATGACTCTACTTTATATAGTAACTTACAAAAGAAGAAGAGAGAATTGAGTTTGGTTTTGAACGAGAGGGTGAAAGGAGCTCTGGTGAGGTCTCGTTTTATATCTCTGGCAGAGATGGATGCTCCAACTTCTTTTTTCTTTAATTTGGAAAGTAGAAGGGCTCAACAGAGACAAATGCCATGTCTTAAGCTTCCTGATGGGAGGGTGACCTCTAATGTGTTGGAAATGAGGAATCATGCCGTGGACTTTTACTCTAATCTTTATGCTGCAGAGGACTGTGACAATGACTGTATGACACAGCTTTTTCAAGGTCTTCCTCAGTTGGATTGTGACTCTAAATCTGCTTTGGATGCAAACATAACATTTAAGGAGATTAGTGATGCTGTTGCAGATCTCAATATAGGACAGTCCCCTGGAATGGATGGATTGCCAGCCGATTTCTATAAGAGTTTCTGGAGTTGTATAGGCAAGGACCTTTTTGATGTTTTTTGCGAATGTATAAAAGATAGTGTTTTGCCTACTTCATGTCAATATGCTGTTTTATCACTGTTGCCAAAAAAAGGGGATTTAGCTTTTTTAAAGAACTGGCATCCTGTTGCACTTCTTACAACGGAATATAAAATATTCTCGAAATGCTTGTCAAATAGACTAAAGAATTATCTGGAGATGATTGTACACAGGGATCAGTCATATTGTGTTCCTAAGAGGTCTATAATGGATCATTTATTTTTAGTACGAGATATTTTGGATATATGTAAAGCTTTTAATATGAACGTTGGTTTGATCTCATTGGACCAAGAGAAAGCTTTTGACCGTGTTGACCATGACTATCTTTTTAATGTGTTAAAGGTCTTTGGGTTTGGTGACAAATTCGTAAAATTGATACAATTATTATATACTGATGCTGCTTGTGTGGTTAAGGTGGGGGGTGGTTTGAGTCGACCTTTTCCTATATTAAGAGGAATTAGGCAAGGCTGTCCATTATCTGGTCAACTGTACAGTTTAGCAATTGAACCACTGCTTATTAAACTTCGAGAGAAATTGTCAGGTTTTTATGTGTCTGGTTACTCTTTTGTATCAAAAATATGTTTGTCTGCCTATGCTGACGATATTACAGTGTTTGTTAATCATAAAGATGATATTAAGAGGTTGTTTGAAGTTCTTAATTGTTATGAGAAAGCTTCATCAGCTAAAGTAAACTGGAATAAAAGTGAAGCTTTTTGGGTTGGGCAGGGGCAACTTGAAAGTCTCCCTCAATTGCCATGGGACCTTAGGTGGGGTAGAGAAGGATTTAAATTGTTGGGGATTTTTTTGGGGTCAGATAATTTCCAAAAATTTAAACTGGGAGGGTACAGTAGAGAAGGTGTGCACAAGGTTGTCTAGATGGAAATATTTGCTACCTCAGCTGTCGTATAGGGGAAGAGTACTGGTGACCAATAATTTGGTTGCTTCTACTCTTTGGCACAAGCTAATGGTGTTACAACCACCTGTGGGACTTATAGAAGACATTCAAAGGAAGCTTGTGAGCTTTTTCTGGTCTGGACAACACTGGATTCGATCTGCAGCTTTGTTCCTTCCTGTTCAAGAAGGAGGCCAAGGATTGGTGGACATAAAATCCAGAATAATGACTTTCCGTTTGCAGACAATTCAGAGACTGTTGTACCATACTAATGCATCCTGGATTGAAACCTCTTCTGTTCTCCTTAGGAGGGTAGGAGGTATGGGACTGGACAAACATCTGTTCCTAATGCAGCTTCAAGATGATGATCGGGTGGATCTTACACCATTTTATAAGTCAACTATGGAAGCATGGAAAGTGTTTACTATCTCGCGTTCATCAGATGAACCTGCTGGTCTGTGGCTATTTGAAGAACCAATCTTTTTCAACTCCTTGCTACAATCAAGACTGATGTCTGCCCAAAGTCTACGCTCACGTTTAATCGATGCTGGATGCATAAAACTGGGACATGTCTTGAGCATTAAGATTGAAGATTTGAGTGAAAAGACTGGGGTGAGATCATTGCGACTGCTAAAGAAAGCTATTTCTGAGATTTATCAGTCTTTGGATGCGGATTACAAAATTTTCTTAAATGATCCAACGAGAATTGATCAGGGAGGAAGGAGTCATTATTGTGTTTCCTCATTAAAGGTTAAAAAAATAAAAATAAAAATCAATAAAAAAAAATTGCTATGGGGGAGTGGGAAGATGATGAAAATTGCCTTTTGTCATTAAAAACCCCTCAGTTGGATGAGTTTGAGGAAGTAAAGAGGAAAACCCTTTATATTTCCTGTGTAAAGGCATGTAATGGTCATCTTTTGAGAGGAGTTCCAGCAACAAAGTGGACTGAGTTCTTAGGAATTAATTCTTCCCCTAGAGGCTGTCCCTATATAATCGACCAATTGATAAACGAACGGGTGACCTCCAATGGAGGATTGTACATGGGGCCATAGCCACGAACAGACACGTGGTGCACCTTGATCCTTCTGTAGGGGTGGGTTGCCCTTTTTGCGCAGAAGTTGAAACAGTTTTTCATTTATTTGTACAGTGTTCTCGTTTAAATGATCTTTTTATGCTTTTATCTCAATGGTTTGCAGGAATTGGTGAAGCTTTCTCTTTTGAAACATTTATTTATGGTCCAAAATATTCAGCAAGTAAGAAAAATATGTTGACTCTACTGAATTTTTTGTCTGGTACAGGAAAACTTCAATTTGGAAGTCTAGGAAAAATAAATTGTTAGGGCAAGGTTCTTTGAATGTGTTAAACATGTTTATGGGTCTGGTGGCAACTCGTCTTAGGATAGAGCATGCGTATTATAAATTGGTAAAGTGTGTAGAAGTGTTTATTGATGTTTGGGGGATAAATGAGGTTCTATGTACAGTTAATGAAGATGGTGATTTGTTGATTGCTTTAAAAAAAAACACACACACACAACCACTACTCTCTCTCAACACAAAACACCACTCTCTCACACACACACACACACACACACACACACACAACCCTCTCAAACACACACACACACACACCACACACACCACATCTCACACCACACACACACACATACACAATCTCTCTCTCGCTCTCGCACACACACACACACACATCTCTATCTCTCTCTCTCTCTCTCTCTCTCCAAAATCATCTCTCACACACCACACACACCACACCACTCTCTCTCTCTCTCTAACACCACACACACACACACTCAACACACACACACACATACACAAACCCACACTCTCTCTCTCTCTCTCTCTCTCACACCACACACCACCCAAAAACAACACACACACAAACACTCTCACACACACACACCATCACACACACACACTCTCTCTCTCCTCTCTCTATCTCACACACACACACACACACACACACACACACCCACACACACTATCACACCACACACACACACACACACACACACTCTCTCTCTCTCTCTCTCTCTCTGTTGCATGCTGGGAGTCGGGTGAGAGTGGTGTTGGTGAGAGCTGTTGTGTGGTGAGAGTTTCTAAATCTACTTTCCTTTTTTCCCTTTCTCTTTCTCAAAATTGTATGGTTTGGAAAGCGTACATTTGAAAGAGTATTGTCTTTGGGTTGTGTGGTAGGATGGCGTCTTTCGCCGAGACGCCATCATTATCTCTTCGTAATGGTTTCAGGTGTGCTCCTGAAGGCAATGCCACAGTGGAAGATGTGCTTGTTGTGGTTGGGGATCAGATTGGTCCTGAAAATATTTTATCTGCGTCGCGTATGAATAAAGCTGTTGTGGTATTTTTGAAAGAACAGAATTTAGTCAATCGTTTACTAGTGAGTGGTCTCGTTATTAATGAGGCTTTGGTACAACTTTCTCCACTTTACACACCGTCCACAAAAGTTACAATTTCAAATGTCCCACCATTCATATCTGATTAAGTTTTACAGCGCGAATTGGCACGATTTGGCAAGGTTGTTAGTCCTTTTAAAACTATCTCGCTTGGCTGTAAACATCCCTCGTTGAGACACGTTGTGTCTTTTAGGAGGCATGTTTTTATGATGTTGGAGTCTAATGATAACACATTGGACATAAACTTTCGTGTGAAACATGAGGGAGGCTCGTATATGGTGTATGCGACCACCGGCAGTGTGCGGTGTTTTGAGTGCGGAGACATCGGACACAAGCGTCTTGCGTGTCCGCACAAGAGAACAGGTGCAGAGAGCGCGGCAGGGTCAAGGGTTGATGCTTCAGACCACACCGAAGCTCTGGCTGACGCTGTTAAAGCTGATGCTGTGTTATCTGCTGAAGATATCGAGTTTGTTCCCTCAGTCTCTAATGCTGTTTGTGCTGATGGGGAGGTGGCAGTAAATGTGGAATCTGGTGTTAGTGCAAACGGTATAGTGTGTGATGTTAAAACTGATGAAGCAGTACCTAGTACTAGTGGCGATAAAAAGTTGGAAAATAAGGAGTGTGTAAAAGAAGCAAGTCAGGGACAATTGTGCTATGATGTTGTAAATAATGAGGAAATGGAGGATGTGTTGTCTGATGATTTTGAGTCGCAGGAAGATTCGCAGTGTGATTATGGTCATTCTCAGGAAACTGTACTCGGCTCAGTTCGAGCTGATTTTTCAGGAGGCTTTAACAAAGACTCATTGTATAGCTTAGAAGAGATCAACAGTTTTCTGGATGAAACTTATGGCAAACAGGTTAATATAAAATAATTCTTTCCTGATGTAGACAAATTTGTTGAGTCTGTTACTCTTTATCAGAGAAATGTTGGAGTTGATGAACTTAGTGAGAAGAAGCGTTTTAGGTTGAGAAAACATCTGACCACTATAAGAAAATGTAAAGAAATGGATAGGAAAAAAAAGAAGGCCAAAAGTCGTGTATTGTAATACATTTAACATAATAATATACAATGCATCACACGGTGTCTTTTCTTTGCTTTTTCCTCTTGCTTTTTGTCCTAATCTTAACTTTTTCTGTGTGTATGGAAACTTTAAAGATAGGTTCTCTAAACATTAATGGTGGGAGGGACAGCTCGAAGCGTGATCTTGTTAAATTGTTGAACAGAAGAAGTTTAATATTGTTTTCTTACAAGAAACGCATAGTGATGTTGTAAATGAATCTGAGTGGAATTTGTGGTGGAAAGGACATAAAGTACTTAGTCATGGTACAAATCTAAGTGGAGGGGTGGCAGTTTTATTTTCCTCATCCTTAGACGTAATTATTGTAAAGGTAGAGGAACCAGTAAAAGGTCGTATTATTTTAGTTGAAGCTAAAATTCAAGGAATGTTTTTTTTCTTGATAAATATTTATTCTCCAACGGTGGGACATGAACGCCTTAAGATCTTTAATATTCTGAGTGGGGTTCTTAAAAAATGTCCTAGTGAAGGATATGTTGTTATTGGGGGGGACTGGAACTGTACTGTAAATTTCACTGAAGATCGAAACACTGAAGAACCTCACTTACAGTCTTCAAGCTCATTGTCTAAGCTGATAAAAGATTTTAAACTCTTGGATGTGTGGAGAATTAAACACCCTACTGGTAGACAGTACACATGGGTGAAGGCTTTTAATAATAGAGTCAGTGCTGCACGTTTGGACAGATTTTATGTGTCAGAATGTTTTAGTAATCGAGTCTATGTTAACAGATGTTGGATTTGTACTTATATCGGACTTTTCAGATCATCACGTCGATTCGCCCTATGTACCAACTTGTTAGGGTCTATAGTACCCCAAGATTTCCCAACCCCACGAAGTATTACATAATGGACTTTCAATGCTAAGTTGCCTGCCCAGGATCGTGTTTTACCTTGAAAATTGCACAAATTTTGTTGGGATATCCTGAGACCCGGACGCTGAAAAAAAGCAGTTTTGAAAATTTAAAGCAATGGTGGGACATAGGCAAAATCCAAATAAAAATGTTTTGTCAACAGTATACAGTTAATTCTTTTAAAAGAGTAAAGAATGTGATTGAGACCCTTGAAAAACAAATTAATCTAATAGAATCTGAGTTGATGGATGCATATGACTCTACTTTATATAGTAACTTACAAAAGAAGAAGAGAGAATTGAGATTGGTTTTGAACGAGAGGGTGAAAGGAGCTCTGGTGAGGTCTCGTTTTATATCTCTGGCAGAGATGGATGCTCCAACTTCTTTTTTCTTTAATTTGGAAAGTAGAAGGGCTCAACAGAGACAAATGCCATGTCTTAAGCTTCCTGATGGGAGGGTGACCTCTAATGTGTTGGAAATGAGGAATCATGCCGTGGACTTTTAATCTAATCTTTATGCTGCAGAGGACTGTGACAATGACTGTATGACACAGCTTTTTCAAGGTCTTCCTCAGTTGGATTGTGACTCTAAATCTGCTTTGGATGCAAACATAACATTTAAGGAGATTAGTGATGCTGTTGCAGATCTCAATATAGGACGGTCCCCTGGAATGGATGGATTGCCAGCCGATTTCTATAAGAGTTTCTGGAGTTGTATAGGCAAGGACCTTTTTGATGTTTTTTGCGAATGTATAAAAGATAGTGTTTTGCCTACTTCATGTCAATATGCTGTTTTATCACTGTTGCCAAAAAAAGGGGATTTAGTTTTTTTAAAGAACTGGCGTCCTGTTGCACTTCTTACAACGGATTATAAAATATTCTCGAAATGTTTGTCAAATAGACTAAAGAATTATCTGGAGATGATTGTACACAGGGATCAGTCATATTGTGTTCCTAAGAGGTCTATAATGGATAATTTATTTTTAGTACGAGATATTTTGGATATATGTAAAGCTTTTAATATGAATGTTGGTTTGGTCTCATTGGACCAAGAGAAAGCTTTTGACCGTGTTGACCATGACTATCTTTTTAATGTGTTAAAGGTCTTTGGGTTTGGTGACAAATTCGTAAAATTGATACAATTATTATATACTGATGCTGCTTGTGTGGTTAAGGTGGGGAGTGGTTTGAGTCGACCTTTTCCTATATTAAGAGGAATCAGGCAAGGCTGCCCACTATCTGGTCAGTTGTACAGTTTAGCAATTGAACCACTGCTTATTAAACTTCGAGAGAAATTGTCAGGTTTTTATGTGTCTGGTTACTCTTTTGTATCAAAAATATGTTTGTCTGCCTATGCTGACGATATTACAGTGTTTGTTAATCATAAAGATGATATTAAGAGGTTGTTTGAAGTTCTTAATTGTTATGAGAAAGCTTCATCAGCTAAAGTAAACTGGAATAAAAGTGAAGCTTTTTGGGTTGGGCAGGGGCAGCTTGAAAGTCTCCCACAATTGCCATGGGACCTTAGGTGGGGCAGAGAAGGATTTAAATTGTTGGGGATTTTTTTGGGGTCAGATAATTTCCAAAAATTTAAACTGGGAGGGTACAGTAGAGAAGGTGTGCACGAAGTTGTCTAGATGGAAATATTTGCTACCTCAGCTGTCGTATAGGGGAAGAGTACTGGTGGCCAATAATTTGGTTGCTTCTACTCTTTGGCACAAGCTAATGGTGTTACAACCACCTGTGGGACTTATAGAAGACATTCAAAGGGAGCTTGTGAGCTTTTTCTGGTCTGGACAACACTGGATTCGATCTGCAGTTTTGTTCCTTCCTGTTCAAGAAGGAGGCGAAGGATTGGTGGACATAAAATCCAGAATAATGACTTTCCGTTTGCAGACAATTCAGAGACTGTTGTACCATACTAATGCATCCTGGATTGAAACCTCTTCTGTTCTCCTTAGGAGGGTAGGAGTCCCCCCCGTATGTTGGATCCTGGACAAATTCATCCTGCTTACTTTAATCCCAGTCAAGATATTGACCTCGGGTGTGTATTTACACCATTTTATAAGTCAAATATGGAAGATGTGGAAAGTGTTACTATCTCGCGGTTCAGCAGATTCGAATCCTGTCGGTATGTGGAATTTGAATGATACCTAATTCATTTTTCAAAAAACATCTCCACCCCCACTTTGCTACACACCCTACGATTCTCGAGTCTGCCCAAATGTCTCCTACGATACGTTTATCGCCGCCGGCCATGCATAAAACTGGGACATGTGCTTGAGCATTATGATTGAAGAGTTGACGTGTGCAACAAATAAGCACTTGGGGTGAGATCATTGCGACTGCTTTCAAGAATTTAGCTATTCTGAGATTTTTAATTTCTAGTTTTTGGTATGCCGGAATTACAAAACTGTCTAAATGATCCACGATAAACCTTTGGACTCAGCGGAGGCAAAGGGACGTTCATTCATGTGTTGTTCCAACATCCTACATTAATAGGTCTACAATATTTGTATAGGGAGTGGGAAGTAGGATACAACTGGTATCTCTTTGCATTAAAACCACTCATAGTGGGCATTGAGTTTTGAGGAAGCCTTAAATGAGGCCCCACAAACCCTTTAATATTGCATGTGTAAAAACGGCTTGTTAAGGGCCATCTGATGAGGATGGAGTTCTTTATGCAACAAAGGGGACCCCTGAGTTTCTAGTGTTGGAACTTTATTCTTCCCCTAGAGCGCCCCTGCTTGGACTCTTTTTTCCTCCCCCTTTTCTTTCGCTTTTCTCTGTTTTCTGGTCCCTCTCAGAAATTTCTGACCAATTGTAAACGACTCTTTTTCTCCCTTTATTTCTTTAAGGGCGCCTCCAAGGGGTATTCCCGTACATTGCGGGCCATAGACACGAACAGAACCGTGGTGTCACCTTAATCCTTCTGTTAGGGCTTTTTGTTTTTTCGTGTGCTCCCTTTTTTGAGCCAGAAGTTGAAACTATGTTTTTCATTTATTTGTTAACAGTGTTCCTCGTTTTTATATGATACTTTTAGGCTTTTTTTTTCTATCTCAATGGTGTTTTGCGGAATTGGTGAACGCTTTTCTATGTTTGAAACATTGTCACTGTCGGCCAAAATATTCCCGCAAGTAAGAAAAATATGTTTGACTTCTCTACCTGACACTGTTTTGTTCTGGTACTATGGCAATAACTGGCACACATTGGACCAGTCTAGTATAACACTAAATGTTAGGGCCAAGGTTCCTTTTCTGAATGGTGTTTGAAAACATGTTTAGGTCTCTCCTTTGGTCGGCAATCCTCGTCGTTTAGGACCTAGGAGCAGCGCCAGTATTATAACCATTGGTGATAAGGGCCTCTCTCGTAGACCGTGTTTATTGCTGTCTGGGGGAATAAATATATGCATTTATAATTTGAGGTTCCTCCGGTTTAGGTTGTACAGTTAATGAAGATGGTGATTTGTTGATTGCTTTTTAAATTTTTTCTTTATGTGAATTTTGTGATGTACTTCATGTAACAGTTTCTTCTGTGATTGAACAACATACCTGCGCGTGTAACTAAATGGTGGTTTTCCAGTCAGTTACAAAGCTGTCGTAGACACATCCCTTATTTCACTACTTTTTACATCACTTCTTACGTGTGCCTCTGGCTATAGTGTATTGATTCTTAGTGCCCCATGTCTTCTCTCTCTCGTTCGCTATTCCATGTATACCCATCCACACATCCTCCTCCTGCTCAAACCACACCACACCATTCACACCCCCAAACTATCTCTCTCTCCACACAAACATTTACACCAAACACAACACTCATCTCAACCTTTTTCAAACAACATTTTTAACCTCTACTTTTTCTCGCACCTCTGGCTTACACATTTTCCTTTCACACCTATCCATTTTCTCACACCTTACTCTCGCAAACTCCCACCAACACACCACACACTCACCCCACATATCCCACACATTTATATCATCAACAATATCACCACCATTCCCCATCAATATGTACTTATCCTCACTTCTCCCACACAAACATTCCCACACTTTCCGCCTGTCACTCTCACATCAATCGCCCTAATTACTTACATCGCCACCCCACCCTTCCTTATCACCAACCAACAAACATTTCACACAACTACTCTCTTTTTCTCCTCACACAACCCCATTACCACACTTTCACTCACCCTTGTTCTCTCTCGCATCCCATCACCCACAACCAGCATTTTTCCCACCACACACCACACACACCACCACAAAACTCTCCTCTTTCCTTTTTCCTCCCATTTCACCACACAAAACACCCATTTATACCTCTCTCCTCCCATTTCACCACACACTCCACACCAACACACA
>JADLZN010009256.1:90000-107500 GCA_018155175.1 Sinocyclocheilus anophthalmus | reverse complement strand
TGCTATTAGTATACTTCTTTTAAACTACAAATAGGAAAGTATCGTTTTAGTCTACTTTTTCTGTACTTCTCAGAAATATACCTAAAATGACATTTAAGTATACTTGACATACTTAGAAAAAGTCTAAATATATTTTAGCTATAATTGTGCTCCTATAATCCGTGTTTTCATTGTTATACTGTAGAGGGCGCTAGTACACATCTTCTGTACAGAATTTCCAAAAAACACAAGTGAAGAAGAAACCGAAACAACAGATGCTTCCACATGTAATCTAACACAATCATCAGACATAAAACAGCATCAAAACTGTGCAACATTATGGAATAAAATGTCGACCAATGAAGAGGTAATGATGATTGTCAAGCTTTGGGGTGTTGATCAACTACATCCATGTTTTGATTATCATTCTGAATCCAATTAATAGCCTTTTTTCAGCTTTTTGTTCAAAATGTTGTTTATTTCTTAATTTTTTTATTTATGAAACTTATCCACATTCAAGTGTTTAAAAAAAGAATGCATGAAGCTAGAATAAAATGTTTTTGTTTACAAGCAGATACCCTGTTCTTTTGATGTTTTGTATGTTCAGATATTCATCTAACAAAATATATACAAATTAATACCTAAATAGGGACATAGTAGTATACTTAAAGTATGATGTAAAGTTCACTTAAAGAGTATACTTGCAGTATAAAACTACTAAACTAGTAGTTTACTGAGACTATACTTCAAAGTGTACTAAAAATGTACCTACAAGTATTTAATTACTAAACTATCAGTATAAGTTCACTTTTAGTATAGCTGCAGCACAAGCTAAAAATGTTGATGTAAACTAGTTGTGTACTCAAAGTTTACTACTGTTATACTTAAAGTATACTTTTATATACTAGAAAGTGGGCCAATTTAGTCCCAAGGAGTATTGAAATAGTACACTTACAAGTATACTACTAGTACACTGATATTTGTATACTTACTACATAAAGTATACTTAAAATATACTCGAACTTTACTTAAGTATACTTACTAAAATAAACTTGAAGTATACTACTTTTTGGTAAGGGAAGTGTTTGTCAATAAGAGGTTGCAGAGCAGTGATCGGTGTGTTTTGAGGGAGCGGAGCAGGAATCACCCCGGGTGTGCAGTACTGAGGTCGCAAATTCCTTCTAGATAGTGATGAAGACAAACAGACAACAATAACAAACCAGACAGCAGAGCTCATTGACCCCTCCCGTCACTACCCACACATGCTGTAGCCTTTCATCTCTGTGCTTCATGCGGAAGATGACAAATTTAAAGGGATAGATCACCCAAAAATGAACATTTGCTGAAAATGTGCTCAC
Organism: Sinocyclocheilus anophthalmus; assembly: GCA_018155175.1. Lineage (NCBI taxonomy): Eukaryota > Metazoa > Chordata > Actinopteri > Cypriniformes > Cyprinidae > Sinocyclocheilus > Sinocyclocheilus anophthalmus. Next base: position 106,163 of record JADLZN010009256.1, on the reverse strand, counting down.
CCTCAGACCATCCAAGATCAGGATGAGTTTGTTTCTTCGTCAGATCTGGAGAAATGTAGCAATGCATCACTTGCTCACCAATGGATCCACTGCAGCGAATGGGTGCCGTCAGAATGAGAGTCCAAACAGCTGATAAAACACAATAATCCACAAGTAATCCACAGCACTCCAGTCCATCAGTTAACATCTGGAGAAGACAAAAGCGGAAACAAATCCATCATTAAGATGATTTTAACTAAATACACACCAGAAACTTTTTCACGGGAGGAAGCGTTATTGGAGTCAGACTCTAGGTATTTTAGTTAAAAGCGCCTGAATCTGCAGAGCATCCATTGCTGAGACACTGATGCAATGCTACATTTCTACAAACCTGATGAAGGGACAAACTCATCCTGATATTGGACGGCCTGAGGATGAGCACCTTTTCATTTTTGGGTCAACTATTCCATTAAAGGGGTCATATGATGCTGCTAAACATAACATTATTTTGTGTATTTGGTTGCAATTGTTTATGTGTTTAAGTTGAAAAAAACATTAGTTCCAAATACTGTATAAGTATGTTTTCCGCTATGACTGCCTTCTGAAACACGGCGATTTTACAAAAGCTAATCGGTCTGAAAGCGAGGTGGGCTGTGATGGCCAGCTAATCCGGTTGCGTTGTGATTGGCCGAATACCTCAAGCGTGTGACGGAAATGTTACGCCCCTCACCATACTGTGCTGCCCTGTCCGGCCGGAGCGACGAGACGAAAACATTAAAACCCATTATAAACCAGGCATTTGTTGCACCCAGTGGGGACATAATTACTGATTATAATTACTTATACTGTCATTTTACGCGTTGCATCGCTCCGCGTAAACATAAAACTCTGTCTGCATTGTGATCGGAGAAATGACAAACAACAAGCGGTACTCTACACAGCTCAAAACTTGCGTTTGAATAATCAAATTCTTTAAATATAAAAAACGTAACTACAGTCTGTGAGTCAGAACAGCCGGCACTGTAGTCTACTCTCCCAGGATCAGGACACAGTCCTCCATAAAATGCGCTGCACACATCTGAATATTTGGGTTGAAGTGTTCTGGAACAGTGTTGTAAATGCAACTTAAACACTGATTTCTAGTCGTGTCCTGTTTTGGAAGACCAAACAAAGTAGTTTCGCTTTCACAACGAAACACACGGCAGCAACAATACTACAGCGAGAATCAACGTTACGCATTCTTTCTTTGCGTGAACATCTGGGCGGCCATATGCTAATATTTCCACATAGTGAGGTGGATATGTGGGGGAGTGTTAGAACGAGACGTTTTAGGTAGGAATGGTTGACTCTTAACTTTTATAAAGAATATCTCTTTGGATTCGAGACTTTAGTCTTTGCAACTTTACAGATCTTCTTTATGCACCAAGAGCTCGTAACACTCCAAAGAGAAAGGAAGACTTGAAATCGCATCATATTTATTGTAAATAAAGAAAGTCAGACCTGCGTGCTGCTCGCTCAGTTGTTGTTGTGTTAATGAGAAACTCTTGTGCATCTGCTCAATTCACAAACCTAAATGAAACATTTCACAAACATTGCAGTGGGTCTGGTTTGGTTGATATAATGATGTCTCTTCTAAACTAAAGTACAGCTTCTCAACCTCTTAGAGTTTTTTTGTGATCCAAATATGTAAACGGCATGTCATATCTTGATTACTTTATTTGTTTGATCTCCGCTGCGGTTTCTGGAACATTTGAAATGTACTCAGACGCAAGATCGTGAGTATGTCTGCTGGTTTGTGTATGAGGTCAGTCCATATAAACGGCTCCAAACATGGTAAAGTCCTGATGTTTTTAGGTGCCACCTACAGTAAGTATAGTGCTTTGAGACGTCTCTTCATTTTTTATTGTAAATGGTTTAAAATTCCCCTAATTTGGGGTTGATTATCTCTGATGTGGGAGCAGATAGGAGCCTGAAATGATCACAGATATACAGCTGACTTTATTCATGTGCTTTGAGAAATTATATAACAAATAATAACAATGAACAATAATTTACATTAATGATGTTTATGATTGGCATACAATAGCTTTAAGGGGCCAGTGACCACCAGGGGGCCTCGTCAAACTTCCAAGCTGGACTTATAATTCTTAAAATTACTTAAATGAGTCAAGTACAAATAGTTTAAATGTCCCTTCTTTGTCGGAGGTGTTTTTATTCAGGCTGACATATACCTCTGCTACTTCTGTTGACATGTAAATAAATACACAGAACATGATTTTTAAAAATGCTGTGCATCTGTATTTTTTCTTTTAGAATTTTAATTAAGATTATATCTGCATTTAAATAAAGTAAACCCAGTAAAACAATACTGGTTTTGCAATACCAGTACATGGAAGTAATGACTCACAAAATGAGGAAAATTAAACATGCTCCATCAACCTGCATTTGAGATGGATGTGTGATTGTTTGTTTGGTGTAAATGTGTGTTTTGTGTGCATATTTGTTTAGAGCGAGGCTACAAGTATGCGTTATTGATCTGACGTACATTCAGAATGAGACACAAGAAACTAAAAGAAGAGAGACGGGTGTGAACTGATTTACTCTCACAAAATTCTGAACAAAACACCTCATATGCAGTTACACAACTGAACACACACATACACACACACACACGCTCTCTCTCTCTCTCTCTCTCTCACACACACACACACACACGCTCTCTCTCTCTCTCTCTCTCTCTCTCTCACTCACACACACACACACACACACACACTCTCTCTCTCTCTCTCTCTCTCACACACACACACACACACACTCTCATCTCTCTCTCTCTCACACACACACACACACACACACACTCTCTCTCTCTCTCTCTCTCACACACACACACACACACACTCTCGCTCTCTCTCTCTCTCTCTCGCACACACACACACACACACACTCTCTCTCTCTCTCTCTCTCTTCTCACAACACACACACACACACTCTCTCTCTCTCTCTCACACACACACACACACACACACACACATCTATCTCTCTCTCTCACACACAAACACACACACACACACTCTCTCTCTCTCTCTCACACACACACACACACACAAACTCTCCTCTCTATCTCTCTCTCTCTCACACACACAAACAAACAAACAAACAAACACTCTCTCTCTCTCTCACACACACACGCAGCCTGAGGGCCGGACGCACACGCAAACTCTTGTTCTCCTCAGTCTTTTGTGCTGTTGATTATGTAAGGTATAAAACTGACATATGAGAGCAACTCTGGCTCACGCTACGACCATCAGCGCGCGCACACACACACACACACAAACACAACAGACCGGTTCTGATCGCCCGCTGAAACGCTGCTGTCCGTCTCCCTCTCTCTCTTGCTTGACATCAGCCTGCTGGAATGCGTGTGTGTGCGTGTGTGTTTAGTCACACCTGTGTTCTCACCTTCTGACATGTGTGTGTGAAAGTGGCCTGGCATTAGCTGCAGCGATGATGTCATCTGATCTGAGATCAGCTCGTGTTTGACCTCTGACCCACAGTTCAGTTCCGCGGCCTGAAGTACAGAGATCTTAAAAAGAGAACATAAACTCTCGTCTAATAACTGAATAACTGATACGTTTCATTGGAAGATACAGAGAAAACTGCCGTTTTGCTGGAAAACCTATATCTATAAAGAATAAATGTTAGGCGGGGCTTGATTCTGTGAATCGGTTGTTGATTGGATGTTGAGATGTGGGCGTGGCTCTCAGCAGTGTATGCAGATGAGCGTGAGCCTGAGGGGACTAAATGATTGGAGAAATCCTGCATACGTCACCAGAGAGAAGATCCAGCTATGACATTCTGATCCAACATTACCAGATCAAAACATTTAAAAATGAAACGTGCACAGATGAAATGATTCACTATACGATCTGACATGCATTTTAGAAAATATAACAACAAACTGGCACAGGACTGCAAACACAAGGAGAATAAATAAGGAGCAAACAAGGCAGGTAATGAGGGTTACAGGTAAGACAATAGACAGGAGAGCACATGGCACACAGAAACAAACAAAACAAAAAGCCATGTGCTCACACAAAACATGCAGCCAAGCATGTTCACACTAAATATGACCACATGGAAGCACACAGCCTTTGTTAAACATGAACCAAGTGCTCACAAAACACACGAGACAAGAGCTCACGGCGAGTGAATGAACACACAACCCGTGTGCTCACACGAGAAACAAGACATGACAACCCCGGCCCGAGGACACTCGAGTGCACGCTCACACAAGGACAGTACAGGAGTGTCAGCTCTGCTGGAAAAACAGCTAAAACCAGCATAAGGCAGTTGGCAGGTCTTAGCTGGAACTAGCTGGTCTCCCAGCCTGACCAGCTAAAGAAGTGGCCAAAACCCCTCTAAAACCAGCCTGCTGACCAGCTCTGACCCGGCTGGACGACCAGCTAAAACCAGCCAACCGGCTTAGGCTGGTTTTAGCAGTTTTTTTCAGCAGGGAGTGCTCTGTCACAAAGCCAAGAGTAAACTAGACCGAAGTGACAGAACCCTGAGAGTGACAGGCATTGTTTAGTCCTGCAAGTTCATTCAGATCTACGGCTGTCATCTTTGTTATATAGATGACATCATGACTGATTCATTCTGAGTGGTTTGTGTTGTGTGCGTGCTCGTGGTGTGTGTGTGTCGCGTGTCGTGTGGGTGTGTGGTGGGTCGTGTGTGTGTTTGTGTGTGTGTGTGTGCGTGGGTGTGTGTGCGTCTACTTTGGGTGTGTGTGTGTGTGTGCGTGTTTGTATGTGGCGTGTGTGTGTGTGGCGGTGTGTATGTGTGTGTGTGTGGATGAAATCAGTCGTGTGCGTTATTCTTTGTGACGGTACATCTCTGCTTTATTAGTGGATCAGCGCTGATCGGCCTGAACATGCTGTGCAACACCACTGTCCACAGATTCTGCTGCTTTATATGAGATTAAAAGAAACTAATCTACTCGTAAAATATGCTTTATGCTGCTTTACAATAGAAACAAAAGTGCTTTACAGGACGTCTGAAAAGAGAAGAGCTTTAAAGTTTGCATCATTGATTCTGTTACTCTCCTGTTTATTGCTGTGAAGCTGCTTTAAAATAAAGTCTCTTGTATAAAGTGCACTAGAAATAAAGGTGACTTGATTTGATTTGAGCTTTTGCACACTGTGATGTGGTTCGTATTTTATGTGATGTGTTCATTAAGTGCCGTTTCCCACAATCCTCTCTGTTTCCCGCTCAGGGGCTCGATCATGCGTTCCCGTAGCAGCAGTCTGGAGGACTCGGTGAAGGTGAAGCTGTCTCAGGCCAGAGGACGAGCGCAGAGGCAGATGTCCGAGCGCGAGGACAGTCATGGGACGAGACGTGATCATGAAGACGCGAAGAGGAACCCGACGCAGAGAGAGCGAACCGCAGCCAAGAGCCGAGACCTGTCACGAGACGACCTGCTCTTCCTCCTCAGCATGCTGGAAGGAGAGCTGCAGGTCGCATCAAAATCTAAATCGGTTTTCTCAAATGCATGTCAGATCTTGTAGTGAATAATCCATCTGTGCACGTTTCATTTTTAAATGTTTTGATCTGGTAATGTTGGATCAGAGTGTCATAGCTGGATCTCTCTGGTGACGTATGCAGGATTTCTCCAATCATTTAGTCTCTTAGGCTCCGCCCCTCAGGCTCACGCTCATCTGCATGCACTGAGCCACGCCCACATCTCAACATCCAATCGACAACCGATTCACAGAATCAAGCCCCGCCCTACACTTATTTTCTTTAATAATCCATTTCACTCAGATGTATGTCACAATACAAAAGAAAAGATCTGACAACGTTTAATTTTGATCACATTCACACCAAGAATGAAAACTATAGCAATAAAGTTATAATAATTGCTGTAACTGTAAGAGAATAGCGAAGTCCGTGCTAATTGCACTGGCTACCGGTGCGGCCCGAATCAAGTTCAAGACATTGATGCTGCCTATAGGAAAAAGCCACAGGCTCCGCACCCGCCGACTTCCACTCACCTACTACGATTTGTATCCCCTCCAGAAGTCTGAGATCCGCTAATGAGCGATGCCCCGTGGTACCATCACAGAGAGGCTCAAAATCACTTTCCCGAACATTCTCGTTCACCACTCCTGGCTGCTGGAACGATCTTCCCACCCCTATCCGGAATGCTGATTCCCTGACAAGCTGAAAACTCATCTCTTTCGAAGCTACTTGACTCATCATAAAAAAAAAATAAAAAAAACTTACTCTTTATTTATTCCCTCTCTTTCTAGCTTGTACTTATTTGAACAAATGCTTGTAACTTGGTTTTACAAGCACTTCCTGTATCTGTTTGCATCTTTAAGAAGAATCGCTTTATGTATCCCCAATTGTAAGGCGATTTGGATAAAAGTGTCTGCTAAATGATTAAATGTAATGTAAATGTAAATGTAAATGTAATCACTTTCAAAGTTACGTTTTCCACCTGATAAATAATATAAACACTGAAAGCCAATCAGAATCCTTCTGACTTTAAAGCGATTGAGCATTAAAGTGGCAGATGACAAAACTGCAGCCCGCACTTAAAATAAAGCATTGTCCGCACCAGATAATGTAATTTTCGTTATAGCTATCGTTACAGATGTGTACGGGCCTTTAGACAAGTCATATTGTACATTTGTTTTCCTGAGACTGATGTAGTGAAAGTTTCTTACACCAAAAACAGTAAATTAGTTGATTGTAATCATCGTCTGCCTGGTAACAGTCGTTATACAGTATAATACACGTAAATCTTTCTGAGTAAAAGTTCATACAATGTGTCTGTTGACAGTATTTTCTGATTTATGGAGTGATTCAAAGAGAAATCCAGAATCCCTTCTGTAAAACCCTTTAACTCTACTATGTCAACAATATGAAAGTAGAATTATGAACCTGGCTTTATGTAATGTTCAGATTTATGTTCTGGAAATGAATGAAAATGATGCATATTATTGCATATATAAACAAAAAAAAAATTCTTAATGTTCATTAGTAGGGGTGTAACGGTACACACATATGACAGTTCGGTACGTACCTCGGTTTTAACGTCACGGTTAGTTTTTTTTTTTTTTTTTTTTTCTTTTTTTTTTTTTTTTTTTTTTTTTTTTTTTTTTTTTTTGTTTTTTTTTTTTTGCTTTTTTTTTGGTTTTTGTGTTTTTTTTTTGGTTTTTTGTTTTTTTTTTTTTTTTTTGGTATGATTTCAGTACAGCAGAGGGAAAAACTAAACTTTTTTTTTTTAAAATACATTCAGTTATAGTTTAAATTTCCTTAGTGATAAAAATCTACCTCAGCTTATGCTTAAAACTATAGGGAGACCTTTTACATTATAAGGTTATAATTAGGCCTAACAACATTAAGTAATTAAGACTAACAGGTTTAGTAAAATATAATGAGTATATGGTGTAATATTTTAGCCCAAATGCTCATCTCTAGACTAATTTATTAGTGAACAACGAGCGTGGACAATGAGACTTGCTGATGTATTAAATGCTAAGTGGGACATTTTATTCCCAGCGGTTTGTGATGTCTTTTCCGCGGAGGGTTGAAACACTGATTGAGCAATTACATGAGGCATGAGATGTTCATTCATGTTTATTTCACACGGGAAGCGGATCTGATCGCGGCCGCTCTAGTCAGAGCTTGTGTTGGGATTATACCAGCACGTTTCTGAACCGTCCCAGAAGCGGCTCTCTAAGGCGTTTATACAGCGATCTGTCTTGCCACATAAAAGACGGTCAAAACGCCATTTATTATTTGAATATCCTGAGAAGAAACAAAGAAAAGAAAAAAAAACTGTATTCATGCCGTACACATGCGTACCGAACCGAAAGACCCGTACCGAAACGGTTCGGTACGAATACGTGTACCGTTACACCCCTATTCATTAGTTAAGTTTCACCTGTTCACCTGGTGTCTCGCCTTGAGGCAGAGAGTCAAACCCTGTTAATAACAAAGAGGCATTAGTCAGTCCCTGATCAAATTAATAATAAAAGGGAAATTAATTAGAGCTCCAGGCAGTTCATATTCATTCAGTTTTAAATGCAAACGCAAAAGCCCTTCACCTAATGAATTCATAGTTTCTTTCTGTGTTTTAATGACACGCGTGTGTTTGCTGCAGGCCAGAGACGAGGTGATCACTGTCCTCAAAGCCGATAAAATCGATCTGGCTCTGCTGGAGGCCAAATACGGCTTCGTGACGCCGCCGAAGGTGCTGCAGGCGCTGCAGAGAGATGCCATCCAGGCCAAGAACGGCAGCTGGCAGGAGGACATCTACGAGAAGCCCATGAGCGAGGTACGAGAGTCTCCTTCCAGCTCTGCAGGTCCACACGCGGCTCTCAGCGTGTTCTAAACGTGTTCTGAGTGTGTTCTAAACGTGTTCTCAGCGTGTTCTGAGTGTGTTCTCAGCGTGTTCTGAGTGTGTTCTAAACGTGTTCTCAGCGTGTTCTGAGTGTGTTCTCGGCGTGTTCTGAGTGTGTTCTCGGCGTGTTCTAAACGTGTTCTCAGTGTGTTCTCGGCGTGTTCTGAACGTGTTCTCAGCGTGTTCTGAGTGTGTTCTCAGCGTGTTCTGAACGTGTTCTCAGCGTGTTCTGAACGTGTTCTCAGCGTGTTCTGAACGTGTTCTCAGCGTGTTCTGAACGTGTTCTCAGCGTGTTCTGAACGTGTTCTCAGCGTGTTCTGAACGTGTTCTCAGCGTGTTCTGAACGTGTTCTCAGCGTGTTCTGAACGTGTTCTCAGCGTGTTCTGAACGTGTTCTCAGCGTGTTCTGAGCGTGTTCTCAGCGTGTTCTGAGTGTGTTCTCAGCGTGTTCTGAGTGTGTTCTCGGCGTGTTCTAAACGTGTTCTCAGTGTGTTCTCGGCGTGTTCTGAGTGTGTTCTCAGCGTGTTCTGAGTGTGTTCTCAGCGTGTTCTGAGTGTGTTCTAAACGTGTTCTCAGCGTGTTCTGAGTGTGTTCTAAACGTGTTCTCAGCGTGTTCTGAGTGTGTTCTAAACGTGTTCTCAGCGTGTTCTGAGTGTGTTCTCAGCGTGTTCTGAGTGTGTTCTCGGCGTGTTCTGAGCGTGTTCTCAGCGTGTTAGTAAACGTGTTTCTCATGTGTTACAGCGTGTCTGAAAACGTGTTCTCAGCGTGTTTGTGTGTTCTGAGCGTGTTTGTGTGTGTTCTGAGTGTGTTCTGAACGTGTTCTCAGCGTGTTTGTGTGTGTTCTGAGCGTGTTTGTGTTTGTACTGAGTGTCTTCTCAGCGTGTTTGTGTGTGTTCTCAGCGTGTTTGTGTTTGTACTGAGCGTGTTCTGAGCGTGTTTGTGTGTTCTTAGTGTGTTTGTGTGTTCTGAGCGTGTTTGTCTGTTCTGAGCGTGTTTGTGTGTGTTCTGAGCGTGTTTGTGTGTGTTCTGAGCATGTTCTGTGTGTGTTCTGAGCGTGTTCTGTGTGTGTTCTCAGTGTGTTCTGAGCATGTTTGTACTGAGTGTAGGGCTGGACAATAATTCAATATCAATATGTATCGCAGTATAATTTTTTCAGTAACGGTGATATGATTTTTAAACACATTTCCGATATTTCGATATACATTACCAGTTTCCCATACATTGATTTATTCGTGCCGTTTGACTTCGTTGAATAAACATGAGCACTGCAAGTTTCAAAATCAAAACGCGTCGCGGGAGTTTTATATGAATGTATCTCTGAAGGAAAAGGACTGTCTTCAGAAAAATATCGATAGCATTTTCATTTGATCTGATAAAGAAGCATTCATGAGCGGAGCTGCTTTGTTTACAGCCATTACTGGAGAAACCCGTTAGTTCCGCCGCTCTCACAGCGCCTCCTGCTGGCACACAAACAGTTTGCATTTTCAATAATAAAACAATTTCCAGCAAAATGATTTTGTTGTTGATCTATTTTTTGTTTTCATGAACGCAAACTCGGAGCATGTTTCATAACTCGTTATCCTGGTAATGCACATTTCATCTATAAGAATAATCAGTCATACACTGCTGTTCAAATGTTTGGGATCAGTAAGATTTTTTTATGTTCTTTAAAGAATTATCTTCTGCTCACCAAGCCTGCATATATTTGATCAAAAACACAGTAAAAACAGTAACATTGTGAAATATTTTTACTATTTAAAATAACTGCTTTCTATTTGAATATCTTTTAAAATATAATTTATTCCTGTAATACAAAGCTGAATTTTCAGCATCATATCTCCAGTCTTCAGTGTCACATGATACTTCAGAAATCATTCTAATATGCTGAAACATTTCTGATTATTATCAGTGTTTAAAACAGTCGAGTACATTTTTTCAGGATTCTTTGATGAATAGAAAGATCCAAAGATCAGCATTTATCTGAAATAAAAAGGTTTTGTAACATTATACACTATTCCATTCAAAAGCTCTTTTTAACATTTTAAAAGGTGAACATTTATTTATTTGCGCCATTTTTTTTCTAAAATATTATATAGTTTCATAGAGTTGGCAAATTAATTTTTCATAAGTTTGTAGGTACAGACATCTGTTGTGGCCATTCTTGGCCGTTTTTATGAGGCTCTTTTAATAGTGTTCATATCGATATCGGGAAAATCTGAGCGTGTGTGGTGTTTGTTCTGAGTGTTTCAACGGTTGTTTGTGTGGTTCTCGGCGTGTTTGGCGTGTTTGTGTGTGTTTGCGCGTCTGTGTTATGAGTGTGTGCTGAGTGTTCTCAACGTGGTTGTGTTGTGTTTGGGTGTTCTGTGTGTGTTCTGTGTGTGTTCTGAGCGTGTTTGTGTGTGTTCTGAGTGTGTTTGTGTGTGTTCTGAGTGTGTTCTCGGCGTGTTTGTGTGTTCTGAGCGTGTTCTGAGCGTGTTTGTTTGTGTTCTGAGTGTGTTCTCGGCGTGTTTGTGTGTTCTGAGCGTGTTCTGAGCTTGTTTGTGTGTTCTGAGTGTGTTCTGAGCGTGTTTGTGTGTTCTGAGCGTGTTCTCAGCATGTTTGTGCGTGTTCTGAGTGTGTTCTGAGCGTGTTCTGAGCGTGTTTGTGTGTGTTCTGAGCGTGTTCTGAGCGTATTTGTGTGTTCTGAGCGTATTTGTGTGTTCTGAGCGTGTTTGTGTGTTCTGAGCGTGTTCTGAGCGTGTTTGTGTGTGTTCTGAGCGTGTTCTCAGCGTGTTCTCAGCGTGTTTGTGTGTGTTCTCAGCGTGTTTGTGTGTTCTGAGCGTGTTTGTGTGTTCTGAGCGTGTTCTCAGCATGTTTGTGTGTTCTGAGCGTGTTTGTGTGTGTTCTGAGTGTGTTTGTGTGTGTTCTGAGTGTGTTAGCGTGTTTGTGTGTGTTCTGAGTGTGTTTGTGTGTGTTCTGAGCGTGTTCTCAGCGTGTTCTGAGCGTGTTCTCAGCGTGCTTGTGTGTGTTCTGAGTGTGTTCTCGGGCTGGTGTTTGTGTGTGTTTGTGTGTGTGAGAGTGTTTGTGTGTTTTGAGCGTGTTGGTTGTTTTCTGAGTGATGTTTGAGTGTGCTCAGCGTGTTGTGTTGTTCTGAGGTGTTCTCAGAGTGTTTGTGTTTGTGCTGAGTGTTCTCAGCGATGTGTGTGTGTGTTCTCAGCGTGTTGTGTGGGTCTGAGCGGTTTGTGTGTGTTCTGAGCGTGTTTGTGTGTGTTATGAGCATGTTCTGAGTGTGTTCTGAGCATGTTTGTTCTGAGCGTGTTTGTCTGTGTTCTGAGCGTGTTTGTGTGTGTTCTGAGCGTGTTCTCAGCATGTTTGTGTGTTCTGAGCGTGTTTGTCTGTGTTCTGACCGTGTTTGTGTGTGTTCTGAGTGTGTTAGCGTGTTTGTGTGTGTTCTGAGCGTGTTTGTGTTTGTACTGAGTGTCTTCTCAGCGTGTTTGTGTGTGTTCTCAGCGTGTTTGTGTTTGTACTGAGCGTGTTCTGAGCGTGTTTGTGTGTTCTTAGTGTGTTTGTGTGTTCTGAGCGTGTTTGTATGTGTTCTGAGCGTGTTCTCAGCGTGTTCTCAGCGTGTTTGTGTGTTCTGAGCGTGTTCTCAGCATGTTTGTGCGTGTTCTGAGTGTGTTCTGAGCGTGTTCTGAGCGTGTTCTGAGAGTGTTTGTGCGTGTTCTGAGCATGTTTGTGCGTGTTCTGAGCGTGTTTGTGTGTGTTCTGAGCGTGTTTGTGTGTGTTCTGAGCGTGTTTGTGTGTGTTATGAGCATGTTCTGAGTGTGTTCTGAGCATGTTTGTTCTGAGCGTGTTTGTCTGTGTTCTGACCGTGTTTGTGTGTGTTCTGAGTGTGTTAGCGTGTTTGTGTGTGTTCTGAGCGTTTTTGTGTGTGTTCTGAGTGTGTTTGTGTGTGTTCTGAGCGTGTTCTCAGCATGTTTGTGTGTGTTCTGAGTGTGTTCTGAGCGTGTTTGTGTGTGTTCTGAGCGTGTTCTCAGTATGTTTGTGTGTGTTCTGAGTGTGTTCTGAGCGTATTTGTGTGTGTTCTGTGTGTGTTCTGAGCGTGTTTGTGTGTGTTCTGAGTGTGTTCTGATTGTGTTCTGAGTGTGTTTGTGTGTGTTCTCAGTGTTCGAGCGGGTTGTGTGTGTGCTGGAGCCGTTTTTTGTGTTGGTTTGTTTTTTTTTTTTTTACTGAGCATGTTATGAGCGTGTTCTGAGCGTGTTTGTGTGTGTTCTGAGCGTGTTCTGAGCGTGTTTGTGTGTTCTTAGTGTGTTTGTGTGTTCTGAGCGTGTTTGTATGTGTTCTGAGCGTGTTCTCAGCGTGTTCTCAGCGTGTTTGTGTGTTCTGAGCGTGTTCTCAGCATGTTTGTGTGTGTTCTGAGTGTGTTCTCAGCGTGTTTGTGTGTGTTCTGAGTGTGTTCTCGGCGTGTTTGTGTGTTCTGAGCGTGTTTGTGTGTGTTCTGAGTGTGTTTGTGTGTGTTCTGATTGTGTTCTGAGCGTGTTTGTGTGTGTTTGTGTGTTCTGAGCGTGTTTGTCTGTTCTGAGCGTGTTTGTCTGTGTTCTGAGCGTGTTTGTGTGTGTTCTGAGTGTGTTAGCGTGTTTGTGTGTGTTCTGAGCGTGTTTGTGTGTGTTCTGAGTGTGTTTGTGTGTGTTCTCAGTGTTCTGAGCGTGTTTGTGTGTGTTCTGAGTGTGTTAGCGTGTTTGTGTGTGTTCTGAGTGTGTTTGTGTGTGTTCTGAGTGTGTTCTCAGTGTGTTTGTGTGTGTTCTGAGTGTGTTCTGATTGTGTTCTGAGTGTGTTTGTGTGTGTTCTGAGTGTGTTCTCAGCGTATTTGTGTGTGTTCTGTGTGTGTTCTGAGCGTGTTCTGTGTGTGTTCTGAGCGTGTTCTGTGTGTGTTCTGAGCGTGTTTGTGTGTTCTGAGCGTGTTTGTGTGTTCTGAGCGTGTTTGTGTGTGTTCTGAGTGTGTTAGCGTGTTTGTGTGTGTTCTGAGTGTGTTTGTGTGTGTTCTGAGTGTGTTCTGATTGTGTTCTGAGTGTGTTTGTGTGTGTTCTGAGTGTGTTCTCAGTGTGTTTGTGTGTGTTCTGAGCGTGTTCTCAGCATGTTTGTGCGTGTTCTGAGTGTGTTCTGAGCGTGTTCTCAGCATGTTTGTGTGTTCTGAGCGTGTTTGTGTGTTCTGAGCGTGTTTGTCTGTTCTGAGCGTGTTTGTCTGTGTTCTGAGCGTGTTTGTGTGTGTTCTGAGTGTGTTAGCGTGTTTGTGTGTGTTCTGAGCGTTTTTGTGTGTGTTCTGAGCGTGTTTGTGTGTGTTCTGAGTGTGTTCTCGGCGTGTTTGTGTGTTCTGAGCGTGTTCTGAGCGTGTTCTGAGAGTGTTTGTGCGTGTTCTGAGAGTGTTTGTGCGTGTTCTGAGCGTGTTTGTGTGTTCTGAGTGTGTTCTGAGTGTTCTCAGCGTGGTTGTGTGTGTTCTGAGTGTGTTCTCAGTGTGTTTGTGTGTGTTCTGAGCGTGTTCTGAGTGTGTTCGTGTTTGTTCTGAGTGTGTTCTGAGCGTGTTCTCAGCGTGTTTGTGTGTGTTCTGAGTGTGTTCTCGGCGTGTTTGTGTGTTCTGAGCGTGTTTGTATGTGTTCTGAGCGTGTTCTCAGCGTGTTCTGAGCGTGTTCTCAGCGTGTTTGTGTGTGTTCTGAGTGTGTTCTCGGCGTGTTCTGAGCGTATTTGTGTGTGTTCTGAGAGTGTTCTGAGCGTGTTTGTGTGTTCTTAGTGTGTTTGTGTGTTCTGAGCGTGTTTGTATGTGTTCTGAGCGTGTTCTCAGCGTGTTCTCAGCGTGTTTGTGTGTTCTGAGCGTGTTCTCAGCATGTTTGTGCGTGTTCTGAGTGTGTTCTGAGCGTGTTCTCAGCATGTTTGTGTGTGTTCTGAGTGTGTTCTGAGCGTGTTTGTGTGTTCTGAGCGTGTTTGTCTGTGTTCTGAGCGTGTTTGTGTGTGTTCTGAGCGTGTTTGTCTGTGTTCTGAAGCAGGTTGTGTGTGTCCTGAGGCGGGTTTGTCTGTGTTCTGAGGTGTGTGGGTGGTCTGAGTTGGATTTCGGAGCGTGTTGGGTGTGTTCGAGCGGTTGTCTGTGTTTTGAGCGTTGTTTGTGTGTGTCTGAGCGTGTTGCTTGTGTTCATGAGGTGTTCTGAGAGTGTTTGTGCGTGTTCTGAGAGTGTTTGTGCGTGTTCTGAGAGTGTTTGTGCGTGTTCTGAGAGTGTTTGTGCGTGTTCTGAGAGTGTTTGTGCGTGTTCTGAGAGTGTTTGTGCGTGTTCTGAGAGTGTTTGTGCGTGTTCTGAGAGTGTTTGTGCGTGTTCTGAGAGTGTTTGTGCGTGTTCTGAGCGTGTTTGTGTGTGTTCTGAGCGTGTTCTGTGCGTGTTCTGAGAGTGTTTGTGCGTGTTCTGAGCGTGTTTGTGCGTGTTCTGAGCGTGTTTTCAGCGTTTTCTGAGCATGTTTGTGTGTTTCAGCTGGACAGGCTGGTGGAGAAGCAGCGGGAGACCTACAGACGGATGCTGGAGCAGCTGCTGCTGGTGGAGCGAGCTCACAGACAGACGCTCCACCGCCTCGAGGATGAGAAGAGGAACCACAGCGACTTCATGAGGAAGAGCGACGAGTTCACCGGCCTGCTGGAGCAGGAGAGAGAGAGGTCAGAGCTCCGCTTTCTGTGTCCGGTATCTCAGTTTATGAAAACCAGCGACCAACGTATATCATTCAGTTTCGACACAAACAGTTTTGACACAGCCTTGCATGAACACATGAAACATGCGCACTAGAAAGCTTCACCCTTGTCCAGTGTCTTCATCCAGTCCAGAGACTGAATCAGTGCCATCATACAGACAAACGGAAGATTGTGGGCTGAATGTTAGTTGCATAATATAATAACAATACAAATAATTTGATTAATAATTTTTAGTTCATTTTAGTATTTTTTTAAACATTATTTTAATTTCACATTTGTATGGTTAAATACACTTTTGGTAAGTGTTTTAATTTGCTTTTATTTATTTATTTAAATGTATCTTTTATGATTTATTACATTTTAGTTTTTTAACATTTTTAATTTAACATGATTTATTACAATTTAAAAAAATAATTTATTTATTAATTTAAGACATTTTTCAAACATTTTTATGTTTTCCTAAATTTTAGTTAGTTTTATACTTTATTTTAACTTTTTTAATTTAGCATTTATATCATTTGATTAATTTTTTGTAATTGTTTTAATTTATTACTTTCAAATTATTTGGCGTTTGGCATCAGTGTTTAACTGGATTGTTTGTTTATGTTTTCGAAATGCAGCGCAGCATGCGTGTGGATCCATTGTTGCAGGATTCATTGTAGCAGCATGTTATCATTTCCTCTCTGGCGTGTGCACACATTACATACACACGCGAGTATGTGCTGCAGAAACAGGGGGTTTTTTTTTTTTTTTTTTTTTTTCTGTATCTCATATATCTTCCATCGGGACGTTACAGTTCCTGCCCAGATTGTGAATGAGAAACCGAACTGAACCGTCCAGACTGGACAGAGATCTGAGTCCAAACATTCACTCGCTTGTGTGTTTGTATCCTGCCAGAGACATATTTAGCTAATGATGTTTCCATTTTCATTGCCTTACAAGGCTCTTAAAAATAAGTCTGAGTAGATGAAAATAAGCCGCGCTGATAATATATCCAGCAGCAGAAATAGAGCCGCTCGGTGCCTTTTTAAAGAAGGAATCGAATGCTGGCGTGAGTAAAAATATCCTGCGG